>CM032626.1:2403177-2583605 GCA_019097785.1 Fraxinus excelsior | reverse complement strand
TTATCATTCGAAAACTAGAAATATCTTTATCTTAAGGTCGACATTGCATTCGATTAACTTCCAATGGTTAAAACAGGGGCAAGTTGGGCCTGTTCTCAGACTTAGAAATTGGCCCTTTCCAAGTACACACGCCAACTTAGCTCCTCTAATGCATACTGAAAGCATAAAACTACGACCAACCTCATGTTCAGCAAACCCCACAACCAATGTACTAACCTAAGACAGGCTACCTAACTAAAACAGAAGCAGCAGAAGTCCCACTTCAAATAATTTGGAGTTGGCAGTTTGCTTCGTCGCTCCATTCAGTCCATTGCTACATTTACGTGAAGATCTAATGCAATCAAATCTTTCACAACCTCCAGAACAGACCATGTAACCAATCTGCGTGCACTGCCCAACTAGATAGCTAAAAGGTAACCAAGTAATTAACTAAAGAAAGTGCACAAGAGAGTTTGGAAGAAACGTGCCTCTGTCTCCTTCGCCTTGTTTACAACAGTCCCTTCCTTGCTTTGAAAATTAGGGCCTTTGCTGCCATTTGTAGCTTCCACCTCAAATGGATGGTGGAAATTCATTTAATCTAATGCTTGAAGGAAGTTTTCTAGAACCTTTCCACCAACTTATATGTAAATAGGAATGTCTGAATTCCATCCTACAGAATCTCTCTCTCATCTGTATATTAAATTTCATTTATTGAATATACTAAAGAAAATTCTGAAACATGGTATATCTAGCCTCTGAATACATGTCCAAGCTCTAGGAGAATTCTATGTGATAAGTGTATGCACTTATTTAGGTTCTAAAACAACGACATTTCATAGTTTTTTTGATGAAATATAGCATAATTTGTTGTGTATTGTGTTTAGTAGGTATAACTCAATGATTGGATGAAGAACAATGGGGAAAAAAAAAAACGGTGAAATCCAAATTATGTGGACTAAAGTGCAACATTCCAATAATGGAATCGGACCACAAGAGATTGATTGAAAATGCTACAGGCTCAATGGGATACAACTGGAAGATAAAAGAACAAAAATTATAAGTGTAAATGGTCAAAATTCATTGCGAAAAAGTTCAGGGACCAAATTGCAATAATTGGTTTCCAATCGTTTCTGTGCGGTCGCAAGGGCCAATGCCACGCGGTCACGAGGTTGGTGCTTTGATTTACTCCTTTGATACATAGAGTAATGTTATTTATTTTCAGTGGAGTTATAAACATAGTCTAGATGACTCTAAGTGAGATGTTAAATTAAATGACTTATTTAAAACATATCACTTAATGTCACATTAACGCCACATAGATTGTGTTTGTAAACCCAATGAGAATGTCATTACTCTGATACATAAGTCATCCCTCCATATAATAACGTTACTAAAACTTAAGTTGGATTCTTGGATATTGAGTATCAATGACAAGTAGAATATTAATAAATTATCGACATAAATGAATATCTAGCAACATACTACTTGTCAAGTCCTATGATGTCACTGTGGACATGTCAATAGCCAAAAATAAAATAAAAATGCAGTTATAGTCTATGATATTTTTGGACTGATCATTTTTTCTTTTCTTTTACCTTACAACATTTACTCATTTTTTTTAACTGTATAAAATGTGTCAAAATAGATTTAGCCGACATTCAATGCTTACGTCCAGTCCACTTGTAAACGTTAATCCACCCGTTCAAGTTGGTAATAAGGATATAAAAATTTGCTTATCACTCAATTTTCAATGTTTAACCAAACATGCACTAAATGTCTAAATCTCAAGGCAGCCACAAGTTGTGGAGCCAGTATACTAGGTCACTAGAGAGTTAGGATGATAAAAACGTATCATGGTCCCTATCCCAATATATATATATTTTTTTTCTGAATTTACATTTTGTTTAAAAAATGTAAAATTATAGAAACAAATAAGTAAATAAGGCGGGCACCTCCGAAAAATCCCAAATGAATCAAGAAAATGGGGAGGGCCGCTCCCGACCCTAGCTAGCATTGTTTGCTATAAGAGTTTTATGGGTGTCAACTGGGATGAATTGCTCGTCCAAAAGTGAGTTGTGAGATGAGTCAAGCTAGATTATTCTCATGTCAGCCACTTGCTGGCTTAGATAAGTTGGCTCGGGAGTCAAATTGTGACAACCTTGCTATGCAAGGTTAAAAGCACAATCATAGCAAGGTTAAAAACACAACCAAAATTGATTCAAGTTTTCATTTGGGTACAATTTCAACGTTGTTTACTTATCATGTAGCCATCCCTAAGTCCGGATAAAGGAAAGATGAATTTTAAAACCTCAAATTTATTTTATTATACTTTTAACCCCTGTTTGGTACATATTAAAATTTTCATTTTCATTATTCTTTTCATTTTCAATCACACATCATTCAATAAAATAATATTTTTCATCACATCAATAATTTTTTCTTCTTTTTCAATAACACATTCTCTATCAATTTACTATTTCAAAATACATTCTTTCAAAATAATGTGGCTCAAACATACCCTTAGAATTTTTAGTTTTATAATATTAAAAAATTGGGTGGATGAGTTGGCTCAGTTCGTCCCCATGAAGAGGCACATACGAGTTGATGTTTTTGGAATGATCCGACTTTTGTTTGGATTGCCCCAAAGCGAGCACGAGCTCGACCCATTAATAGCCATGCAGAAGTTCATGAAATGGCTCTACTAGGCTTGGGCTTGATGATATATTTAAGGGAAGAGTTCACAAATCAGGTATTAAGTTTCACAATTACAAAAATCAGGTATTTACTTACATAATTAAAAATAATAATTATTTAAATATAATAAATTCACAAATTATACAATTAATGGTCACACGTACATAATTAATTATATGTCACATATTATTAAATTAATTAGTCACATATTATTTCGAGGTCATAAATAATTTTTTTTATACATTACAGTTTATTTTATTGATCACTGATTAAAAAAATTATAGATCACAATTTATGTATTGGTCATATATTTTCAAATTTGTTGGTCACAATTTATCGAATTTTAATGTCATAGTTTAATGGTTAGTTACAATAAATCAAATAGTTGGTCACATACACCAAACAACATCTGCCATCGCCACAAATCACACAAATCCACTACACAGCATCAGCGTCTAGGAGTCCACTAGATTGCTATTGCGGTGCCCCCCTCCCCCCCCCCCGGTGCTCACACCACCACCGCACACACAACACAACCTCCACAACCATCATTATTTCTATTCATACCACACCACAACCACCATCACTACCAAAAAATCCATAAAACTCGTCGCCGCCACCACCGCATACTAACATCGTTGCACCACCACCGAGAAAACCACTGCAAAATCACAACCAAAATAGCTGCAAAACGTCAGAGAAGGGCAGTAAAACCGTAATCCTGCCACAAAAGCTAGGCAAATGCAACTTTGGGAGAAACCATTGGAACACCACGATCTGTGACTAGGAAAAACTACAGATGTCCGTGATCTGTGTATCGACGAAACGACGTATCCGCACTCAGAGGCACCGACGCTGCAATTGTGCGAAGCCGTTGCCGAAGTTTGAATGGGTCGTCGGAGAGGCAGAAGGGAGAGAAATTAAATAAAATTAGAGTTTGGATTATGTATATTATTTAATTATTAATTCAATATCCGAATTTTGATTAAAAAATCTTGGCACCTGATTTTTGCTTGTAGTTTAAACACATGTAATTTTCCCTGTATTTAAGATTCAACTTCGCAAAACAAGCCAAATTACCAAAGATTGAGAGACCATTACACCCTACTGAAGAGCAACCCATTAGCCGCTGCCCACAAAACCACACGACACCGTTCGACTGCAAAGTTACTCTCTAGTCTCCAGGTGTTCGAGGAAATGCCACCATGCCTTTGGCAGCATGTGGTCATCGAAACAACAACCTCCAACTGTTCGACGAAATGCCCCAACGAGACATAACCTTATCAATTTTCCAAGCCAAGTCTCTGGGGTCTATTACAGAAAAATGTTAAAAGAGGTAAGAGACCCCACAACAAAGAGACTTGGCTTGTGCGTGGACTAAGAAAATTGATGCCCATGAGGTTACAGAAAAATGCTAAAAAGGGGTAAGTTTGCAATACTGCAACTGGTTTAGCATTATCAGCTCTCAAGGGAAAACCGGTCACGACCTTGTGAGATCAAGAAGACCAGTCGACTTTAGTGAAACAGCCGTTGACAGAGGAAGCAGCAGGACAAGAATGCTTCGTGCAGAGAATTGAGCACAGCAAAAGGAGGGGTAGTGCAGGCGAGGGTCAGAGACAACTCCATGATTTGTCGAACAGGTGATATGTTAATTCAACAGCACTCCTCAGTCCTCAGTGATTATTATCACTTTTGGAAATTTTGCCGAAAGTCCAAAACAATTCGATGTCTGGATTATCAGCACTGGATATTTATGCACAGCTCTGAGATATTAAATATTTAACTGAAACTTTACCATCCTGCATACCCATTTTTTGGTCTACACGACTACACGCAAGTAAATGAGAACTCTTCTGGGCACTGAACATATCCTAACTGTCATATTTATACTTCCTTTCTCGGCATTTGCATATACATTTTGCGTTTTTTTTTTTTTTACCCATTTCTTTTGCGTTTCACTTAAGAATATTAATTCTTTCACTGTAAACTTGGTTCTGTTGACATAAACAAGTATTCAGAAAAATGATGCTGACACATTCCGGGGCCAAGTTTGGACCGAAGTTTCTTGAAGTCTAGATCTGGTATGTTCTTTGGCTCATTTAGTATTTTGTTTCTTGTCTTGTCTTTACATACAAGAAAGGGAATTTTATTTGTTAAGGTATCCTGGAGTGCGCATCTGAGAGTTTAAATGATGCCATTTCATCGTATACAATTTTTGAAATTTGGAGTAAAAAAGAAAAGAAATGTAACCAAAAAAAGGTGTGGAAAAACATATTTGTGTATTTGGTTGCAGTAAGGCTCTACACAGTGGAGAATACTTTGGACTTGATTTCACTTCGGGAAAACTAACGAACCTTAGACATAAACTATCCAAGTATGTCAAAGTTTCTCAGTACTTCAGTCTGGGAATTTTCCAAACCACTCCTACGTCCCCAATCATTGCTACTTGTATTTTGGTTTTCACTTTCATGCCTCGTATCTTTTTAGGTACTCCATTCTAGGTAGGTTTGTAATGACTCGAGCCTTTTGTTCAGCTATTATCTTAAATACTGTTCGCTCAGGGAAGATATCGTCTTTGCAAAAGTAGTATACGAATGAAATCTCATAGGCATCCTTATAATTTGGTAGATCTAATTCCAAGACCAATTTCGGGTTTACTCGAAACTTTGGCAACAACAAAAAGAGGTGCGATGTACATGCCCTTATTTCTATACTTATGAATTTGGGCATCATATTTTTTCTATATACCATATTCATATGGTGGTACGATGTTTTACGCAAAACCACGTTGGAAGGACATCATACCAAAGTCGTACAAACATCGATATGGTTTTATTCTTTTTATTATGTAGGAGGTTATGTTCTTTTCTGCATTTTTTTTTTCCTGCTTCGCGTTCTTCTATGGCACCTATGGTAGAGATCAAATATATTGGGAAAACAAACATAAAATAGAAAATAATGAATTATCGAATTAGTAATGATATAACGAACTTATCATCAATTTACCAGAAATAGAAAAATCTAAAAAATCTCTTATATCGTCACTATTTGTATGATCTTTAAGTGAATTATTAACATAACCCTCTTCACTTTTAAGTTTCTACTCATTCTTATCATCACCCTCCACATGCAATAGTGTATTTGACGTAGTTAGGGTTGGACATGGTCCGATTCGGTTCGATTCTCCTTAGGAAGAGAACCGAACCGACCCAAAATTTTTGGGTATTTAATAAATGGAACCGTTAGGTCCAAATATAATTATGGAACCGTTCGGGTTCGGTTATGTTTGGTTCCGTACCATAATTAAATTTTTTTACCATTTACAACAAGACTACATAAATATAACTAATAACATGTTCATTCGTAACTAAAACAAATTAACGTAGCCCAATTTAAAAACATATAAATAACAAGCTGTCCAATAAGATTAATTCAATATATACAAATACCAAAAAGTAGATATTAATATTAAAATATCGGTGATCCATATCAATAATTCATTTGTTTCAAGCAACCTATAGGTTCAGAGAAAATTAAAATAATTTAATTAATTCAATATAAAAAACTTTAAAAATTATTTAGATTCGGTTCTTATTCAGTTTTGGCCTAAAATCGAGAATCGAACAAAACCCATCGGTTTTCGATTTAGATACCCGTTCGGGTATTTAATTTATGAAGAACAGTTTGGTTCGGGAACTTTTGTCCAGCCCTAGACGCAGTATGCTAAGAACAATTATAGGAGAAGAGGAAAAGGAAGAGAAGAAGACGATGGAGGGCAAAGAGAGAATGATAGGAAGAGAGAATCAATTTTTATTCATTCAAAGGTTGTCTTATTACAATGCAAAAGCCCCCGTTATATAGGGTTTCAAAGATCCTATTCTAAGTAGCAAATATCTAATAAAAGATCTTAAATTATACATGATTAAGTTTTGGACTTGATCAAGTTTTGGACTTGATCAGGAAATCTGAGTGGTGTTTATCTAAAGTATTGGGCTCGACTGTGATGGGCTATGTTATAAGTGGGCTTATGGATAACAATTTTGGTACATGTGGGTGTGTTTGGCAGGTTTGGGGTGTATATATGTGTGTAGTGGGCTTAGGGTATTAGGGATAGTTGGGCTGGGTGTTTTGGGTTGTTTCGGGGTGTTGTCTTATTATATTACAATGCAAAAACCACATTTATACATGGTTTCAAAGATCCTATTCTAAGTAGCAAATATCTATAGGTTGTTTGAGTTCCATTTTTTTTCTTCTAAGAATGCATTTTGGAATAGATTGATGGAGAATGTGTAATTGAAAAATAAGGAAAAATTTTGAATTTGCGTGTAATATTATTTTATTGAAGAATGTGTGGTTGAAAAGAAAAGAGAGAAAATGTATTTTAGAAAAATGAGAATCAAACAAGGGCCTAATAAAAGATATTAAATCAAACATGATCAAGTTTCCTAACATAAGCCTTAAAATTAGTAACTATATTAAATATAATTTTTCTAATATTTCATCAGTATTCTGCTTCATGTTTTAGTTCCATGTGTCTAGGAAAAAAGAAAGTAAAAAACCCGTAGACATTTTAGGTTATAAAGAGATAAATCTAAAAATAAGAACGAGAGTAAAAATCTCGTAGACATTTTAGGTTATAAGGAAATAAGTCTAAAAATAAGAACGGCAATTAAATGAACAGAAAATGCTTGACAAGCGGGCGAACACCCAAGTGGAGGCGTAAGCCTTACATGGATGGGACTCAAGGCATAAGTCTCGGTTAGTTTTTTTAAACAATGGAAATTATGATAACAATTCACAGGGTACCCATAATATTCACATTGAAGATAAATTGAACATGCAAGAGTGGGTACAAAAATTGCAATGAGAATAAAGAAAAGAATTAGCATTGGTTAATGGCGTAAAAAAGATCCCACTATCTGGATCTGTAGAACATGAAAAACAATTGTGGATGCTTTGTTGTATTGAGATGTAATAACATAATATATGTTTGCCGATATTATGTTTAAGAATAAAGAGAAGTGTAAGCCTGGAAATTAACAGGTTGTGATGTAGAAAATAATGATCGATTTTAGAGAAGGAAAAAGCTTGTGCAATTATTATTGAAATAGATGAGATTTATCACGTGAAATTGCTATTGAATTGCGCGAGATAGGGGATGCTATATATAGAAAAAATTGAATGACCAAAATTCTAGCACATTGCGTCGTAATCTAAAATAGAATATCTTCTATTGGTCAATCATTTTGTCAGATCTGCACAAAATAAGCATTTGCCTTCCAATACATGTCAACCATTTTCCTGTTCTCATCATCAACGGTTACCGGCATTTATTACTTGTATTAACATCGACCTCTTAAAAGATTTTACTTTCTTTTCAAGCTAATGATATATGTTTACCATTCTTATTTTCTATATATAGCATCATATTTCAAAAACTTCACATACCAATATTCTTTCACTATTTTCTTCTCTTTCTTTGCATACCTAAACTGGAATTCATAGAGAATTGACCGGTGATAAAAGGTATTTTCAAGCATTTTGTTGGTAGTTTGGATGACCTTTTTATGGGAACAATGCCTTACAATTATAGGAATTTGGAGTAGGAATATTTTCTTGAGTATTTACCATTTTTCTTTGAAAAAGGTTTATTTAAACAAATATGTTGGAGTGAAATCCTTTACTCATCGATATGAATTAATATAAAATAACCAAATGCTCATAAGATGAATGTAGCATAAATGAATTGTTTAAGATGGATGTGCTGCTACACTAAAGCGAATAAGATTAGAAGTGAAAAAAATATAACAATAGTGGAAGTGTCACTAGTTGAGGACATATTAAGGAATGCGACTTAGGTGGTGGAGACGTGTTTTGAATAGACTTAAAAAAGATCTCCTTCACAAGAGCATTGCAGTAGAACATGTTAGAAGATAAAGAGATAAACTAGAACTAGCATTGTTTAAAGTGATTGCTGAGGATTTTATTGCATATCCCGTAGATGTTTATGATGGATCTAATGGATGATTCATTAACTAAACCTCAAATTTACTGGAAGTAATGCTTATTTTTTAGCTCTTTGTTGATATGTATGGGTGGATTTTATAGCTAATAAATATACTGCTGTACTCATCTCGATATTGCATCCTTTCTATATGTTTAATTTACGAAAGCTCTAGAACCTAATTGTATCTTCCTTCTTATTTATTTCCTTTTTTTTTTTTTAAAATAAAATGAACTCTTGGTTCTACATTTTTTTACATGTGAGTGCCTTGTACGGATTTGAGCTAGTTCTCTCTAAATGAGGTTGAACAATTCAGTTTCATCTGTGCTCTGAACTGATTAAGGCAGTGCCATGCTTAGCATGGAAATATATTAAAAAGTAACAGCATTATTACATGTTTGTAAAATTTTGATTCAGATTGAGTAGAAAATCTAGAGGATACTCAATTAACAATACGAACATTTCATACCAGTGGCTATTCATGGAAGTGTTGCCGATCGTGTAAGAGCCCCTGCTAGTGGAAAATAAAAAATAAATGAGGCTACTAAGTTTACTTATGCTAGGTCAATTTGGTAAACTGTTCAACAATTCTATTTAATGAAATGAAATCATCATGTGTTAGCTTCTAAATCAACCTATAGGTACAAATGTAGAGTTATTGTATGTTTAGGAATTTATTATTTTGCATTACCACTACCTTCCTTCTGTTTAGGGAATTTTTGCTTCATATAATCTCTACAAGTTTAAGTGATTTTTATTTTTTTTTAACACACAAGTACTAAGTTGCATATTTTATTAGGATTTTTTTTTTCTTGGTTTAAGGAATTGCTAGTAGATAAATAGTTATGAATCAAAACAACCAACATGATTCCTCTTAAATGGTCAATAACCTAAACTAAATTCCAGAGAAAATTGATGGATTATATATTTAGTAAATAAGCATTAATTTGCTTTACCAGTAGACAGTTGGACTGATTGATGGTTTCGGCTACGCACATTCATTCTCCAAAAAGCCATACATCTTTTATACTTCATAATTCAATATAGTTCTTGATGTGTTTCGAGTCACTGGATTGAAAAAAAGTAGACTCATTCATCACCCCACCTTGATCACAATGTGACATCCCAATTTTACTCCTCCCTGCTTCCCTTCCCTGACCCTTGAGTTCCATCTGATATGACAGAGTAAATCTTTTTCTGTTTCTCGAACCCAGTGGTTGCCCGCCTTTGATCACGTCAGAGTCATAAATTTAGCTCAGCCCTTTCCAACCTGTTATTAACACCAGCCAAGGACAACTGCCTTTTCCTTCTAACTACTGCATTAGATGTAGGTTGAAGGCATTATTTGGTGAGTTGGGCCATCTGTATATTTGTAGACATCTGGTTGGACTGGAAGAATGTCATTAGTCCACGTTTACTGCAGAATCAGAATTAGCTTTGCACATGCCAGCATAAATTTTGATGAGATTCTGTAAATCTCTTGATATGATAAATTGATTAGGCAGGAAAAGCTGAAAAAATTGGTAGAGAACATTTAATGCATAGAAGTATTACTGAGTACACATGTAGAAAGAACAGTTCAGACTTCTCTTGCGGGCAGCTTGGGCAGCACGGTCAGGCTACCTTTAGAATTGGCTAGCCTTGGCATCTTCCACGCTAAATACAGATGGAGCATCAAACCTAACACGTTTTTGTTTGCCCTCCTATGTTTCAACGCATCAGCGCTCCAAAAATTATCTATCTATAGATACATCAGTTACATTTATATACAGTTACATGCGAGCGGATGGTGTGTTAAGATTTTTTGCTTGTATACGAGGTAGGTAGTTGGGGCTATATCAATCAGGTTTTGGTAAGTTAAGCGAACATAGTGGAGGTAGATCCTAGGTATAGCAGAATGCTGAGAGCTAATGGTGATTCACGTGAGACATGCCAGGAGAGAAGGCGGAGAAGGTTTGAGATAAGGCGGAATGCTTCAGTCACAGCAGCCAGTGGTGAGTCACTGTCCTTTACTCCAGGTGTTCATCTCAGGCAGGGAGGGCCGAGTGTTGTTACTCACCAGGATCCACATCAGGGCGGTTCCATGGAAAGAGCTGATCCTTCTCCCATTGTTCATCACTGGCAGGGAAGCCAGGGTGTTGTTATCCACCAGAACCGACAGCAGGGTGATTCCACCACCCGGGCTTATCCTTTGGCTATGACAGGTTCTACAGAGGAGGATCCATATGAGGCAGCAGAGAGAAACTTGAATCATGTGCCTGGAGTTGTGATTCCTGTGGTTGGAGCAGTAGCAGTCGCTGGGATGCTACAGAGAATGGAGGATGCAGTGACTGTTCAGACCAACTTATGCTCGCCAACCATTAATCATTGCCATCCAGTGCATTTCTTTGGTGTTTTTGATGGACATGGAGGAGCTCATGTAAAACTCACCATTGCTAATCTCCTCTTGCCACAGTTTCCATTTCCTAGAAAACAAAAAACTATAAAGAAGAGCTACAAATTTTAAAGTGAAATTTATGATCACTGAAAATGACAGCATGATTGGGGTGTTTCTTTTAGAAAATTTTAGAAAAATATTATCTGAAAACTAAATAATTATGTAATAATTTCCTTTGAAGCTCTTTTTGTTCTTTACCTGTTAAAAAGTAACATGTTATCTAATTGACTATAATTTTCAGGTGGCCATAATGTGCAGGGACTGGATGCATGTGATATTGGAGGAAGAACTGATGCGCTTGGTGTGCCCCATACTACCAAGTTCGAGTGGCACTAGCAGCTCAAGGGCACCAGCACTAGGACAACCCGATGTTGAATGTATTCTTAAAGAGGCATGGACACAGGTGTTCCAAAGGTGTTTCTCAAGAACAGAGGAGCTGGCAATGAATACGTGTCAATGTGGGCGTGTGGGGTTCGAGTGCAGCTGCAACCAAAATTGGTTGGTCTACTCGGGGTCTGCGGCGGCGGTGGTGGTTTTGACTGATGAATACATTGTGGCTGCAAACTGTGGTGATTCACGTGCCATCCTCTGCTGCAGTGGGAGCGTTATCCCACTCTCTGTTGATCACAAGGTATATTGTGATAGCAAGCTGCATTATCCAGCATGCATTAATGTGTTTTCAATCATGACATTCATAGAACTAACCTCAGTAGCTTAGATATTGCAGGGTCCATATGTGGAGGGACCATTTATCCAGCTGATTTCTGGTTCCAAATGTAATAGCCAGTTTTGGTCCTCGAGCACATTGAATGTTTAAAATTGTTTTTATTTTCCCTAAGAAAAGACAGAATCAGAAAGTGGATAGATAGAACAGAGCTAGGTTTGTGATTAACACGTGACTGGCCTATACCATACACAAATAAATTTGTGCATATATGCTTGTGGATGCATATACATGCTTAGACACATGGAGACGTGCATGTGTTAAACATCTTGGATTGTGGTAGAAAATTGGGTAACCACGAGTTCCAAGGGATTATAATTTTGATTCTAATGGTGAATTGCACAAGTTTAACATATCTTGAAATGTGAGATGAAATTAATATTTCTATTATTACTTGCTATTTAAACCGAGCTAATTGGGATAGGTAGGAATCTCTGTAGCACGGACACTTCAATTAGGGTAGGTGTCCTTGTCGGACACAAGTCGATATTGACACTTTTCGGACACTTAACCGTAATCATTTTTCTTTTTATATTAGAAATATTATATATTGTTAACTTAAAATTATTAGCAAGTAACAAATAAGTACTCATGTTTAAAAGATTTCAACAAGAATAATTAATAATAGTATAAAACTAAATTTATACTATATAAATGAAGAATTTTTAAGAATTTAATCAACATGTTGATGACGTGTTGTGTCTTTACTTTTTTTAAAAATCTCATGTCGGCGTTTCCGACACATATCGTCGGACACACGTTCGTGTCGGTGCATCATAGGTAGGAATTCTATCAATAATCATGCTATGGAAGTATTTTCTGTAGCTACTCTATAATTCTATCGGTTGTTCATTGATTTAATCTTTCTTAATGTCTAGTTCTAATATTTTTATTGTTCATGCAGCCTAATAGACCAGATGAACTTGCTAGGATAGAGGCAAGCGGAGGATGTGTTTTTGTTTTGGATGGTGCCCCACGTGTTGGAGGGATTCTGGCTATGTCACGAGCAATAGGTGATTTTTTTTCTTTTTCTTTACATTCTGCTTGCATTAACTGGATGCTACTATTTTGGCCATGTGTCGCTTTTTAATTCTATGAAAGCCTAGCATGTTTTAATATGAACCTTTAGAATTCGTGATGTTCTACTTATTCTCATCAATATCGAAATAAATATTTGTTGTCGTCTTTGACAATTATTAATATTTTTGCTGGACAAGATTCTAATTAATAGAAGTCATTTTGCCGTTTAATAATTGATTTGTGGGCGTATACTTATCTATTTGTCAAGCCTAAAGAAAAAGGTTTAGCTTTAGACCATGTTTGGCTAAGCTTAAACAATTTACTTACAAGTAAACTTATTCAAAAAGTCAATAAGTTTTAAAATAAATAATTATTTATTGGTCAAAGTTAGACCTAAATAAGTTATAATTTGATGGTAAGTTAAGAATTAATTTCAAAATAAGTAACTTGTTTCAATTAAAAGTACAAGAAAAGTAAGTTATTCAAATGTGTTTTGAAACAAAAAGTTACTTAAAATGCTCTAGTCATACATTCTTGTGCTTTACTTTCTTTGGTTTTTCAAGCAGGAGACGGTTATCTAAAACCTTATGTGATATCGGTGCCTGAAATCACTTTCATAAGGCGGACTGAGGAACAAGAATTTTTTATTATCGCGAGTGATGGCCTGTGGGATGTAATGTCCAACGAGATGACATGCCATGTCGTCAGGCAGTGCCTAAGAGATGAAAATTCTGGACGAAATAAAGGGCATGGATTACTCCCATCCCTATGTGCTTCAGCTGCAGGGTTACTGACTAACCTTGCCATTGCCCGAGGAAGTGCCGACAATATTACTGTTGTAGTCGTTGATTTGAAGAGGATGGTGACGGCATGAGAGTTCGGAGATCGTAAGCACTATTCACTATATAGGAAAGTAGGTTTTTAAGCTTTTAGAGCAAGTAGTCTGAAGACTTTGCAATGAATGGTTCAATAGCTTATTATCTATTTTAAATAGAATGGATTTGGTTGGTTATTTTGTGGATGAAATTTTAATTTCCCTTTCCTTTCACTTAAGTTCAATCTAAATCGTGTTCCTGATTGATGAACCTGATAAGAGATGATGAAATGTAGGATGAAAAGTGATTAGTTCTCTACTATAGTTGATGTAGGCCATAACCTCAATGTAGGAAAGCTTATATATCTACCACTAATGTGGTGTTTGGAGGGGATGGTTGAGTAGTACTGGGTAGAAAATATTAAACCCTGTTTGATGGCCTTTAAAATCCAAAAACAAAGTTTTGAATAGTAAATTTTTGAAGAATGTGTGGTTAAAAAATAAGGAAATTTTTTGAATTTACGTGCAGAATATTTTTATTGTATGATTGTATGGTTGAATATGACTAGAAAAAAGAGTTTTGGATAATGGTTGTCAAACAGTGGCTAAGAAAGAAAATGAATTTACAATTTTGTTCATTTAACTATCCAGCTGTGTCCAATACTTGCACTAAGCACAAATCAATCAAAGAGCAGCAGCTTGCCTTTTGAGTTTATAATGAGAATGGTTATGAACTGGTTTCTTCTTTTGGCTCATTAGTATTTTTTATTCTTGTCTTGTCTTTTACATACATGAAAGGGAAGTTTATTTGTGAACGTATTCTGGAGTCTGCATATGAGAGTTTATAATGATGTCAATTCAGTGTATACATTTTCTTTTTTTTTTTTTTTTGAAAAAAGGAATTTGCTAACTAAATTAAATATAAAACTAGTGTTTGAAATTTGGAGGAAGAAAAGAAATGTAATGAAAAGGTGAGGAAAAACATTTTTGTGTATTTGGTTGCAACAAGGCTCTCACCAATGGAGAATACCTTTATTCTTGGTTTCTCTATGGGAAAACTAACGGATGTTAAGCATTACCTATCCAAGTATGTCAAAATTTATTTGTTAGTCATTTTCCTTTTCTCCTGGTGTTCATCCCGGGCAGGGAAGCCAGTGTTGTTACTTACACTGTTACTCACCAGGACCCACATCAGGGTGGTTCCCCAGCCATAGATGATCCTTATACCGGTGTTCATCGCATTCAGCGAAGCTGCGGGTTGTTATCCCTCAGAACGAACAGCAGGGTGGTTCCACTGCCTGGGCTTATCCTTTGTCAATGATGGGTTTTTCAGAGGATTCAGATGAGGCGGCAGAGAGAAACTTGAATCACGTACCTGACGTGATTCCTGTGGTTGGAGCAGTAGCAGTCGCTGGGATGCTACATTGAATGGAGGACACTGTGACTATTGAGACCAATCTATGCTCGCCACACATTAATCAGCGCCATCCAGTGCACTTCTTTGGTGTTTTTTTTATGGATGTGGAGGAGCTCGTGTAAAATTCCACCACTGCTAATCTCCTCTTGCTATAGTTTTCATTTTCTGGAGAACAAAATCTATACAAGACCTAGAATTTTTAAAGTGAAAAATCGGAGACAATCTTTTATGATCGCTGAAAACGACGACATGGTTGGGGTATTTCTGTTAGAAAAATATTATCTGTATACTAAATATTTTGTAATAATTTCACTTGAAGCTTTTTTTTCTACCTGTTAAAAGTAATATTTTATCTAATTGACTATATTTTTCAGGTGGCCATAATGTGCAGGGACTGGATGCATGTGATGCGCTTGGAGTGACCCGTACTACCAAGTTCAAGCGGGGCTAGCAGCCTGAGGGCACCAGCACTAGGACAACCTGATGTTGAAAGTATTCTTAAAGAGGCATGGACAGAGGTATTCAAAGGTGTTTCACAAGAACAGAGGAGTTGACAATGAATAAGTGTGGATGGGGGCTTGTGGGGTTCATGCAGCTGCAAAATGGGTTGGTCTGCTCGGGGTCTGCAGCGGCGGTGGTGTTTTTGACTGATGAATACATTGTGGTGGCAAACAATGGCACTATCCTCTGCTGCAGTGTGAGTGTGATCCCACTCTCTGTTGACCACAAGCTAACTAGCATGTATATTGTGACAGTAAGTTGAATTATCCTACATCCGCATGCATGCACGTTTCTTCAATCATGGATTCGTAGAACTGACCTCAGTAGCTTAGATATTGCAGGGTACACAAAGTGAAAAATCGGAGACAATCTTTTATGATCGCTGAAAACGACGACATGGTTGGGGTATTTCTGTTAGAAAAATATTATCTGTATACTAAATATTTTGTAATAATTTCACTTGAAGCTTTTTTTTCTACCTGTTAAAAGTAATATTTTATCTAATTGACTATATTTTTCAGGTGGCCATAATGTGCAGGGACTGGATGCATGTGATGCGCTTGGAGTGACCCGTACTACCAAGTTCAAGCGGGGCTAGCAGCCTGAGGGCACCAGCACTAGGACAACCTGATGTTGAAAGTATTCTTAAAGAGGCATGGACAGAGGTATTCAAAGGTGTTTCACAAGAACAGAGGAGTTGACAATGAATAAGTGTGGATGGGGGCTTGTGGGGTTCATGCAGCTGCAAAATGGGTTGGTCTGCTCGGGGTCTGCAGCGGCGGTGGTGTTTTTGACTGATGAATACATTGTGGTGGCAAACAATGGCACTATCCTCTGCTGCAGTGTGAGTGTGATCCCACTCTCTGTTGACCACAAGCTAACTAGCATGTATATTGTGACAGTAAGTTGAATTATCCTACATCCGCATGCATGCACGTTTCTTCAATCATGGATTCGTAGAACTGACCTCAGTAGCTTAGATATTGCAGGGTACACACATGGACCATTTACCCTGCTGATTTTGGGTTCCAAATGTAACAGCCATTTTTGGTCCTTGATACATTGAACGTTTAATTGTTTTTATTTTCCCTAAGAAAAGTAAGAAGCAGAAAGTGGAAAGATAGCACACAGCTAGGTTTGTGATTAACATGTGACTGGCCTACACCATACACCCATATAGTGTGCATATAAGCTAATGGGTGTGTATATACATGGTCAGACACATGGAGACGTGCGTATGTGTGTTATACATCTTGGGATGTGGTAGATAGTAGGGTAACCACAAGCTCCCTGGGATTATAAGTTTGATTCTAATAGTGATTTGCATAATTTTAACATATCTTGAAATGTGAGTTGAGATTCATTTTTTTTTTTATTACTTGGGATTGCAAATGTTGACATTATTTCTATCAATATCATGCTATCAAAGTATCCATTCGTGTAACTACTCTGTAAGTAGCCCATGATTTAATAAATCAGATGAACTTGCTAGGATAGAGGCGAGTGGAGGATTTGTTTTGGTTTTGGATGGTGCACCACGTGTAGGAGGGATTCTGGCTATCTCGAGCAATAGGTGATTTCTTTTTTTCTTTTTCCCTTTTCCTTGCAATCTGTCTGCATTCACTAGGTGCTATTATTTTGTCCATGTTGTCAATTTTTAATTCTATGGAAGACGAGCATGTTTGAACATGTGAACTCGTGATGTTCACCTTATATTATAAATGTTTGTTGGCAAATTTGACAATTATTTAATTTTTGCTGGATCAGATTCAAATATAAATCCTTCTGCAATTTGCTGTATCAGATAGTAATACAAGTCCTTTTCCTGTTTACTAATTGTTTTTGATCTGTGCGTATACTTGTCTTATTTCTCAAACTCACCTAAAAAAAAAAAAAAGCTTTAGCTTGAGAGCATGTTTGGCTAAGCTTAAAATTAATCAAAAAAGTAATTACATTTAAAAATAAATATTTTTTTACTTGTCGAAGTTGGACATAAATTAGTTACAATTTTGATGGTAAGGCAAAAACTGCTTTCAAAAAGCGACATTTTCAACTTCCAAGTAAGAAAAGAGAGTTATCCAAATATGTTTCGAAACGAAATGTTAAAATGCTTAGTCATAAACTCTGGCGCATTTTGTGACTCTGGTGCCTGAAATAACTTTCACGAGGACTGAGGAACAAGAATTTTATGTTCTTGCTGGTGATGGCCTGTGGGATGTTATGTCTAACGAGATGACCTGTCATGTCCTCAGAGGGTGAGTAAGAGAAGAAATAAGTGGACAAAATAAAGGGCATCGATTATTCCCATCCCAATGTACTTTGGCTGCAGGGGAAGTGCCGACAATAGTACTCTCGTACGTAGTTGTTGATTTGAAGGGGACTGTGCCAGCATGAGAGTTTGGAGATTGTAAGCAACTGTGGACGAATAAGAAATCAGATCTTGTTATCTTCGTAGAGCAATTAGTCTGAAGACTTGAGATGAACGGTTCAAGGAACCTATTATCTATTTTAAATGAAAACAGATTTGGCTGGTTATTTTGTATATAAAATTCTAATTTCTGATTCTTTCAATTAATTCCGATTTGAATTGTGTTCCTGATTGATGAATCTATTTAGGGATCATGAATGTAGGATGAAAAATGATTAATTCTCTACTATTGTTGATCTACGTCATAACCTCAAAGTAGGAAAGCACATACTTCTGCCACTAATTTGATGTTTGATGAGAATGATTTAGAGATATCAAACGGATCGAGCGGCCCGTCGGCTGGGCCGCTCGGCTCGTCAAATGACGAGCCCAAGCTCGAGCTGAGCCTTGCTCGGCTCGTTGAACTCGCGAGCGACTCGTGAGAAATTTAAAAAAAAAAATCACAAAAAAGAAAAAAAATTCAAAAAAGCTCGTAGGCTTGCGGCTCGGCTCGTGAGCTCACGAGCTCTTGGGCCGGGCTCGAGAAAATGAGCCACAAGCCGGCTCGGCTCGTGAGCTCGTTTCTCACAGCCGAGCTCGTGGGTTAAAGGGCCGAGCCGGCTCGGCTTGACCCATTGATATCTCTAGAATGATTGAACAATACTAGATAAACAATTTTAAGAAAGAAAAGGAAGTTGCAATTTCGTTCATTATACGGTTTAGTTCTGTCCAACACTATACGACAAACAAGCACTAAACATGCACCGACTCTGCACAAATCTATCGAAGAGCAATGAATCGCCTTTTGAGTTTGTAATGAGAATTGTTATGAACAGTTCATGTAGAAATTGCATTGAGCAGGAATGAATTCACTGGTGCATTTTGTGTATGCAAGTCTTTTCTGCACAAGTTTGTGTATCCTTTCTCCTTTATATGCCACCTTTGCATCTGTAGTCATCTTCCTTAAGGGTATAAAAATTCACGATTGTGCTAGATTTAGTGCTTCTCGTGCGTTGACATCTCATGGTTAATTCTATGCAGGATTTAGTCTTGTGGCATGTTTGGCTTGCATGATTATATTATTTTGGAACACTCTTCTCCAGTTCATTTTCAATGCTTGGACTGCAGTTTATGACGTACTATTTTGAGAGACGATGGGTTCCCAAATACTGTCTAAACTAAAGTGTCAACTTGGTCCCGGGCTCAGTGGTCTCTCTAATCAATAGATTGGATGATGTGTCTTGCCACTGACCCTAAAAAAACAGAAGTTGCTGAAGGAAGAGCGAGAAGGAATGAACTGATCAGAGTTGAACGTGCATTGCACGTTAATCTTTAAATAATTTATAAGTGTTGTAAAAATAATATTTGATACCAATTTATTGGGAGGATTTAATGAGTTTCAAACGAACTAAAGAAAATCAAATTTAGGATATGAATTTAAAAGAAGAAAATTGTTCTATCAAAATTCAACTTCTACGATTCAAATTTTTTTGTAATAATGAAATACTATAAATAAACAATCCTTTTATACCACGTTTCGTACATAAGAATTAATAGATGATATGTAAATTTAAACACTCGTTAAAGTTTCTAGATACATAAATAGAAATAAATTCATTTATAATAACTCTAGATTCATGTAGATCAATAGTCATCAAGTCAAGATTTATTGAGACTACATTAATGTAAAAGTTAATTGAGAATTTATAATATGGAATTCATACATGATAATAACTTGATAGTATTTATTACATTTCAAAAAACGAAAAGTAATATATTATTGAAATAATTGAATTGTAGTAAGGTTAAAATCGTTCAAGAAATAATTCTGACTTGATGTGGTATTACATATTATAGATGTTGTAAACAACGTTGCTTTTAAAATAATCTTGTTGACCTTAACTTAATCAAAATCAACTATATCTTAGTCAAAATGAACCTCCATTTCTTATAGTCTTGCTAAACAAAAACAAAGGGAAAATGGGGTTAAGGTGAAATGCAAGAAGGCAGGATAGAGGCATAGAGCAGATGTAGAGAAGAGGAAATGTTTGTGGTGGGCTAAAGTTTTCGATCCGATTCTCGATTCTAATATTAAGAATAAAAAAAATTGAAAGCGACTTGTGTCGTGGACAAACATTTAACTTTATCTTGTGAATTTCGCTATATAGGACATTGAGTTATATTCAATTCATTATGGTGTTAATCATAAGCTTAAATTTCATAAATATGATTTTGGATTGATAAGAGATTCGAGCTATTTTCATCATTTTCAAGTTTGCATTTTTTGCCCCTTTGGTAGAAATTAGAATTTAGATTTTAATCTAAATTAAAGTAAAAAATTAATTTATATTTCATGAATTTCACAAATTTTCAATCATACATTTCATCAATTTATCAAATTTACTAAAAATATAATTTTAATCCCCTTCAGATAGGGGCTAATTAATTAAAACTTGAAAAGTGCAAATCATTAGCATCGATATATAATATTTTAACGAAGAGATTGATGATAATTTAGATGCTTATGCAATTATATTTTTATAGTTAAAACATGTTATTTGCATCTTTTGAAAACTTTAATGGAGGGAGCCTATTTGAATCGAGTATGAGCTACAATTGAATGATTCAGATCGATACCGTACTTGGACATGGAACCGATAATTTGAGTAATGTATTTTGAAATGTTAGATATACGGAGAATGTTTGGTTAAAAATAAGAAAAAATTTTGAGTTTGTATATAATATTATTATATTGAAGAATGTGTCGTTGAAAAGAATAGAGAAAAAATATATTTTGAAAATAATTAAGATCAAACAAGGACTAAGGGTGTGTTTGAGGCATTATTTTGAAAAAATGTATTTTGGAATAGTAAATTTGTGGAGAATGTGTGATTTAAAAAGAAAGAAAATTATTGATGTGATAGAAAATATTATTTTATTGAAGAATGTGTGGTTGAAAATGAATAGAAGAATGAAAATGAAAATTTTAACGTGGATCAACAACGGCTAAATTTGAAATAAATTACTTATTTTCCCAAGGAGGTCAGATTTATGTTAAAATAATGTAAATTATCAAAATATTTTACAACTAACTCTTTTGCATTTAAACCGACAAATAATAAAGTGACACGTGCCATTATATTAGCAAGATCTTGATTGAAACTAACTAAACTAAAATAAATTGAACTTAAAATAATTTTCGAGATTGTCTTTTTATGGAAATGTAATTGAAACTTCAATGCCGGCTTCAAAGTAAAAAGCCAAAAGGGTGTGGTAAAGAGAAAGGGAAAGCTGTAACAAAGGAACCGCTTTCTGTCCTATTTGGTTAGATCATTTGATCCAGTATCAGATCAGGACCCTTACTTACATGGACTTCTGAAAATGTCAACTCTCATCGCGATCAGAGACGCCGCCCTGAACGGCAACGATGGAGAATACTCCCCGGCGAAGGAGAAAGCTTCGAATAGAGGCGTATACAACGGCGGATTGCCGCTCCTCCACCTCCGCTTGCGGTTGTTATTTGGCAGCGCAAAGTACAAGCTACTTCTCTTATTATGTCTCTTAAGCGTCCTCTATTTGCTCAGCTCCTTCATGGGCTGGAAGCCGCAGTATTCTTCTTCCATTTCTTCTACTCCGAGGTATCTGTATCATCTTCTTATGTGGTTTTCCTTGATCTGGGTGAAAATGATTAATTTTGTGCTGTTAATAGTGGATTAATTTATCTGTTACAATGGAAGTTTGTGATTATGTGGACATTTAAATTTATAAATTTTTACATTTCATGTTACTCTAAGTGATGCATGATGCCGCCCTAATTTAGGAATCATTCACAATATAATTAGACATAGGCAGTATAAGCACTGCTAAACTCAGAATTAAATGACTAATCTTGGAATTTGTTAATTGCCACAAGTTTATCAAAATTTGGGGAAAGATTTCTTTACTCAACTATAACCTTTCTCAGACCCCAGAATTGAAAGCAACTTTGCATCTGCGACATCCGTTCAATAATTTTCCTTGAGGATCGAGTAGCAGTCCTCTTGAAGTATTCAGATTTGTGATATAGAGTAACAATGTAAGCAAAAGTTTCATTTTGTAGTGAAATTGAGTGTGGTAAAGAATATTATGTATTTTGATTTTAGCAACTGTACTGGGTGTTTTGTAAACGCATTGGCTTCATTGTCATTGTGTAGTTACCTAAATTCTGTTTCCTTGATATTTAATCGACTTTTAAATGGACAGGGGTGGATACACAGTGCTTATCAACACATGGAAGAGGAATTCTCTACTTAAGCAGTCTGTTGCTCATTATGCATCCTGCCATGGAACTGATGCAATACGTGTCGTGTGGAGTGAAAGTGATCCTCCTTCAGATAAGCTAAAAGATTATCTTAAGAATGTAGTGTTGAAGAAGTCGCAGACGGCTCAAAAGCCCAACTTCAGATTTGACCTAAACGAGGAAGATAACCTAAACAATAGATTTAAGCCGATTGAGGATCTCAGAACTGATGCAATTTTCTCAGTGGATGATGATGTAATTGTTCCATGCCCTACATTGGATTTTGCATTCACTGTATGGCAAACCGCTCCACTCACAATGGTGGGATTTGTCCCTCGCATGCATTGGCTGAAAGAGGAGGTAAGCAGTTTCCACTATTCCAGAATATTTTGACAATCTTTCAAAGTTGCCATTGTTATAAAGTACTTGCATTTAAACATTCACTGGTTACTATCTAATTCTTAGAGAGAATGCCTTCCATATTGTTCAAGAAGCTGCTACGCAACATTTCATCTCCATTTACCTTTTAGATATGCTGTTGTAATGGATGGCGAGTGCTAAATGGTAGAATTAATATTATTTGGAATGAGTCGCTTCCGTTATTTCTGCATTGAGTTTCCAGACCAGGTTTCACGGGTAACCTTTTCTTAGCACAGAAAGGGACACCGTGCGGCAGTAGTCTGCTCCGCTAGACTACCTTCCGCCTATTCCTCGGTCGCGTCGGGACGAAAGTAAATTTTGATTACAATTTTAAGAAAACGAGCAACATGAAACTGAACACAATTGAAATAACATCTTCATTGATTGCTAGAAAGCAAGACATTACAAGAGACGAAAGCAGGAAATTACAAATGGCTAGTGCAGGGGGAAAACACTAGTAAGCTTGAAATAGTTTTGAAAGACCAATACCCCCTATAATAGACTTCGGGACAAAAACCCAAATAACGGGAGTAGACGTTATTTGGCTTCAGAATCATACTTTTTCTTTTCTATTTTCTATCTATTTTACGAATTAAATGAATATTTACAACACGGGGCTTAAGCACAGCTGCAGCCCGTGACATTCTCCCCCATTTGATTTGGCGATGTCCTCGGAGCCATTGAGTATTCTTCTCGCTGTTGCATCCGCTCCATTTGACCAAGTACTCTTGAAGATGTTTCTTCGAAGCTTGAGTATTTTGGTAGCCAAGAATCTTTTCAGCAACCTTTGTTTCTGATAGTTTCACTTTAAGAACTGGTTGCTTCAAATCTGCAGACTTCATGTACTGTTTCTGATCGGTATCCGCAGTATGGAGGAGTAACGGTTGTTGGCCAGTAGAAATTTCAAAAGGACTCTTGTCTGGAGAAGAGCTCTTTTGAACATTGAAATACATCTGAGCCACATCCGAGAGTTTCACCCGAATTTCATGCGAAGCAGAGGTAAAGTGCTGAAAATAGTCTCCCAGCATAGAATTGAACTGCTCTGTCTGTCCGTCTGATCTTCGGTGAATGGTAGCATTTGTGCTCAAGGTTGAACCAAGAAGTTTGAACAACTTGGTCCAAAGTGTGCCAATGAATCGAGAATCTCGATTATTGACAGTAGGCGTTCCCCAGTATTTGACAATAGGCTTCAAGAAGAGTTGAGCTGTCTCTTCGGTTGATACATACTTGGGCGCTGTGTTGAACGGTGCATCCCTAGATAAACAGTCCATCCCGATGATGATAGTGCCAAAGTCTTCAACTCTTGGCAATCTACTAATGTAGTTTGTCGATCCACTCTCGACTGATTCATTCGGGATGGAAATGGGCTCCAGTGAGCCTGCTGCTTGTGATAGTGCGGAAGTGTACTCCACAATAGTCCCACTTCCCAACACTTCTTCCTCTTGCTTCCGAAGCTCTTCAAACTCCGGTTGAGCCGTATAGTATGGAGTCTTGTTGGGGGATTTGGCACCCGAAACAAGTCCAATCCCACGATCGATTGCCCTCCTCGGCAATTTCCTCGGTACATCATTTGGCATGATGTCTTCAACTTCCTCGAGATCCTCTGTTCGAAGAGAACATAAGAGTAAGGGTTCATTCCTCTTGAAACCCTTACCGTGTTGCATGGCTGAGACCCCTTTCTCGCCAGTTTTCCCAAACTGTGTGGGAATAATGAATGGTTTGCTCCCCATCATTATTAGTGAGTCAGAATGCGGCAACACTGCTGTCTTTGTATCCCGCAGATACTCCAATCCGAGAATCAGCTTGAAGTCATCCATCTGAACTACCGACAAATTTGTCCTTCCTTCGAATGGACCTACTTTGATCGGCACAGATTGTGCTATTCCCGCTATCGGTTGAGCAACAGAGTTGATCGCTTTGACTTTCCCCTTACCTCTCTCCAGAGCAAGTCCGAGCCGCTCTACTTCGGAACTTGCGAGGTAGTTATGTGTGGCACCAGTGTCCACCATAGCCCTGATCGGCTTTCCATTGATCCTCACATCAATGTACATTAGGCCTTTAGCCTTGCAAGTGCGAGCCTTCGATTCTTCAATCTTCGGCTCTCTTGAGGGACCGACGTCCCTATTGGTAGTTCGGTGCAATAGTGTATTGCACGAATACGAGAGTGCACCAATTACATCCTCGTCTCCTTCGGAGTCAGTGACACTACGGCAGCTAACTTGTGGGGTATTTTGCTTCGAACTTGAGCCCCCAATTGCTAGTTGACAGTATGCATTCAACATCCGTTTCTGAGGACACTCAGCCACCCGGTGAGGTCCTTCACATAGGAAGCATTTCAATCTAGGAGCGACATCAGATCTGCCCTCCTTTGCTTTCCCATGATTCCAGTCAGAACTGGAACTGCCGTTATGGTTTCCTTGACGGCTGTTGCGATGTTTCCTCGGCGAGTTACTCTGGCGGTTGCCTTGATAGGGTCCTTCCCTATTCTGAGAGTAACGCTCTCCCCCATTTGAGTTCGAGCTGGGTCTGTAAGGTCTCCTTCCACCTTGAACAGACTGACTATTTCCCGACGGTCGATCCTCTCTCGACTCGGGTTGATAGTCGCTTGCACATTCGGCAGCTCCCATAGCCGCGCTTAAATCAGTGACCTTCTGTCTCTGAAGTTCCGTGCGCATCCACGGTTTCAAACCTTCCATGAAGGTGAACAGCTTATCCTTCTCTGACATATCTCTGATATTCAGCATATGCCCCGAGAAAGCCTTCACATACTCCCTGATGGAGCTTGTGTGTCTCAGTTCCCGTAAGGCCCGACGTGCCTCATATTCCACGTTCTCTGGGAAGAACTGAGATCTGATAGCTTCCTTGAGCAGATCCCAAGAATCTATTCGAATTCTGTTGGCTTGAATGTCAACATACTTCGTTCGCCACCATAGCTTTGCATCTCCACTCAGATACATGGTAGCTGTAGTGACCTTTCTCGCTTCGTCCCTGATCGACGCCGCAAGAAAGTATTGTTCCATATCGAACAAGAAGTTCTCAACTTCTTTAGCATCGCGTGCACCTCCGTATGCACACGGTTCTGGAATTCTGAGCCTATGCACTGGCTCATGTGCGATGGCTTGTCCGTTGCCAATCGCGCGCTGAAGAACTAGTAACTGAGTTCTCAACGCTCCCATCTCATCCTGCAGATCAGGTATGATAGCAACAGCTTCAGTCATAGCTGCGCATGCCTCTTGGCATTCATCCAGTTGGATGCGTAATTCCCGATTTTCCGTCTGTGCCGCCTCGGCCTTATCCCCGAGGTTCTCCATGGCAAAACACAACCTAGTGTTCGTCACCTCTAGCGCCTCCAAACGCTGTCGGGTGTTCCTCTTTTGAACATCAACCACCTCCGTGGTGTTCGAGGAAATTGGGTCAGTTTCCATCGCTTTCTTAATGAGATCTTGAGCCGCAGCTCTGATACCAACTTTCACGGGTAACCTTTTCTTAGCACAGAAAGGGACACCGTGCGGCAGTAGTCTGCTCCGCTAGACTACCTTCCGCCTATTCCTCGGTCGCGTCGGGACGAAAGTAAATTTTGATTACAATTTTAAGAAAACGAGCAACATAAAACTGAACACAATTGAAATAACATCTTCATTGATTGCTAGAAAGCAAGACATTACAAGAGACGAAAGCAGGAAATTACAAATGGCTAGTGCAGGGGGAAAACACTAGTAAGCTTGAAATAGTTTTGAAAGACCAATACCCCCTATAATAGACTTCGGGACAAAAACCCAATAACGGGAGTAGACGTTATTTGGCTCCAGAATCATACTTTTTCTTTTCTATTTTCTATCTATTTTACGAATTAAATGAATATTTACAACACGGGGCTTAAGCACAGCTGCAGCCCGTGACACCAGGACTAGCAGGTCATAGAATTTATGTCTTCTCAAAAGAACGATATCCTCTTACGTGCTTATATGCAACCGTTAAAGGGATTGACCTTGGACAGCCTGTTAGGCAGTTGTGGAAGACCCAGCCAAAAAGGTCTTTCCACAAGACTCTCAAGAAGTAGAGCTATGCTGCTTTGACATTTCATTTAACAAACTTTCGCCATTCTGATAGGTCATAATGCTCGACATGATTCCTGTTATTTGAAGGGGGTCATGACTCTCCAACACATGAAATTAAATAAGTTCTAAAACCTAAATTAACTACAATTTTTACTTGCAGAGAAACATGGTGTATATCACTTTCTATACCATTCTTCCAGTTGCGATATATGAATGTTGAGTCGAAGTACCCATATCCAAGGTCAAGATTCCTATTTTGTCTGAGCCCCCTGGGCCTAAAATTTGACACACGTGTCAGAAATCTAGACATGCACTTTTTCCTGACTCTCACTGCTTTGAGTTGTTCTTGTCTACGCTTGAACTGCCATATCAATTATATTTGAAAAATTACTCGTCTGTCTGTTATTCTAGTCCATGCACTAGGCCTTTTATATTTTTATTTCACCACTATCAAGAAATAGATAAGCAACTATAGTCCACTTTTATCATTTCTGACTGGAAGAATACTTCTCAATTAGTGCTAAGTCTTCTCAAGGAACATATGCATATGTATAATATCCACGTCAACACTCACTCCTTCCCCTATGTATTAGAAAGTGATTGCTTTCCACACCATTCCTTCATCTTTCTGTCGATTATTCGGAATTGACTTGCTGATTAAAGTATTGTCTAGTTCAGGTTAACTCATAACTTCAACTAGACTAAATGTTAGGACTGCCATTTATAACACTTTTTCAGTCTTTCCTATAACTTTAAGTAGACTACAAGTCTTTTTGACATGATTTTTTCAAGTTCCCTGGTATAACCGATTTAGTATGCCGAAGTATGATTTTATAAATATAATACCCAATGATGAATCTCATGCACCTCTCTTGGAATTTACCAGTTTTTGCTTTGCTTTGCTTTGATTTTGTTTGGCATAATTAATTCTCCATAACCTATAGAAAAATGGTATGGTTCATTATCAATATGGAGGATGGTGGTCAGTTTGGTGGACGGGCACATATAGTATGGTTCTCTCGAAAGCTGCATTCTTTCATAAGAAGTACTTGGAGTTATACACACACAGTGTGCCAGCATCATTACATGATTATGTAAGCAGGGAAAGGTATAATCAAATGAATACTATTTTATGTTTCCTTATTCGAAGATTTTTACTTCAGTTTATAGCTGCTCTTCCAACTTTCATCTCTGACCTCTATTGTCTGGCAGAAATTGTGAAGACATTGCTATGTCTCTTCTTGTTGCTAATGCCACCGAAGCTCCTCCAATATGGGTTAAAGGTATTATTTGCTTCTTCTAAAGGTCATAAAAATTGTTCATGAGTACATTTATCCATACAATGTCAAAGGTCAAGCGTTTTAACTTTTATGTTTCAAATTAAACCCTACTTAGCATTCTCTTTTTGCTCCTATTATTCTTTCCAGCAAGGTCTATCCACATGATAATAGGATTCCAGATAAAATTATGGTTAGTTAGGTTCAATCTCGTTGAGCCAATTGATGTAAAAGCTTATACTGTACACATAGGTGGGGTTCCTTTTTCCCATAAAAGCCACTTGCACAATTCATTTAAGAGTAATGCTATTTTACCCAATCGGTATTAAAATATTAGTTTAGGTGTCACTAATGTGGCATTAATTAAATGAGTCACTTAATTCTATCATTCATTAAGTCAATCATATCATGCCATCTCAACTGATGTTGTAGCACTATTGGTACTAGATAGCATTATTCTTCATTTAAATGGGCGGCGACAAGACTTGGACCATGACCTTTGCCTAGTATGATACTATGTTAAACTAATTGGCCTATAAGCTCAAGGTGTTACATAAAGTTGCATGTATATCATTTCAATATTGTTCAAATACTATCAATATAACTCCGAATTTGGTATTTTAATAATGAAGCATAAAATCATGTTTGGGAGTTGTTAAATTATAAATGGATAAAAATAAGCGATAGATAAATGTGTGATACTTGTGGGTCCAGAGATATGTGGATAAAAAGCTGTTTGGCTGATTATAAACAAGGGCTAAAATTCACTTTCTTCTCGAAACTGGATTTTATGATTTTTTTGAAAAATCATTTTTGGGAATTCATAAATAATTTTTTGGTTTAATTTTAAAATTTTCTATTGTGCACTCTTTCTTTCTAAATCTTCCAACCACACTTCAAAAGAAAATTTTAATTTTAATACAGAATCCTTGTGGAATACATTATTGTTTGGCTATAGAAGTTATAACTTCTATAAGAAATTAAGTGCCTGAACGCAATAATAAGTTAGAAATATCCATCCCTGATCCAGAATATAGCCATCCATCCCTAATTGCTAGCCTCTTACTTTCTTTTACTTGGTCGGTGTTTTGATGACTGATGTTTTAATGATAAATTCTCTCCGTTTTCCTGAAACACTGTTCCTTAACTTTCAGGGAAGATCTATGAGATTGGGTCATCAGGGATAAGCAGTTTGAACGGGCATAGTGAAACGAGAAATAAATGTCTCAATGATTTTATTTCCCTCTACGGTACCATGCCTCTGGTGCCAACCAACGTAAAAGCTGGGGATGCAAGACAAGAATGGTTCTGGTGATAACACGGCATTTGTAACATAAATGCTGCTGGTTGCTAACGTATTGGTTGGCACTTGCATCTTTTCCCCATACTACGGTTTGTTGTTAGCTGTATTCAATATGTATTTAGACTGATATATACTGAACCTAGAACACTTTGATATTAAGAAAAGCATGCCAGTACTATGCATAACGAAATCTTCTTACTCATAATAGATTGGTTTCTAGTAGGACGAGTCTCCGATAATAAGATATTACGATCAATTGCCACAACACGGGATGTCATGAAAGATATGGTTGAAAGGAATTTGTGTTTTTATTTATCTGGGATTGCAAGGGCATTGTCTTATGGGTGGAGGAGAACCAAGTTCAAGAATTGATAGGGCCATTTGGTTTGATTTTTGAAAAGTCAAAAACTGATTTTGAGATTAAGAAACTACATTTGAACATGAAACGAAAGTGCTTTATCTGATTAAAAGAAGAACTTGAAGGAACAAGTATATGTAGGGATGGTTGGTTATACAACAGGTTTTATTCATTGCATCATATTTTAGTGATACTTTTGAGATTTTTAATTTTTGTTTATTGTAGTTCTAATGGATGACTCGATGCTGACAATCTATGTTGATTGTCGTAAAAAAATATTTATTTAGCATAGGCAATGCTCGAGGCGAATTATTATTAAATAGCTATACGAGTTTTTAAGAGTTTTAGGTGAAAATTCCACAATATATTTCTTCTCGTGGAGAAAATATATTTTGCTTTGAAAAAAAAAAAAATATTTAATAGATGACAGAGCTACACCTTACAAAATATTACATTAAATGCTTTATGTTCATGAAGATTAAGATAAAAATATTAATTCTTCTCTATAAATCCTTCCGGTCACCTAATTATTATTTCTATATTAAATTATTATTAATTATGTAGCTAATAAATTATATGCAAAATAATTAAATACATGGTGTCTTGATTTGAAAATAAGAAGAGACGCCGCACGTGGACATTTAGACTTTGTTCATATTTAATCAAATGGTCCAACCAATACCCCACATGGCAGCCATTTAATTAAAGAAATTCCACGCTCCTCTCTATATATATTAAAAAAAAAAAACTCTTATTTTATTTAATAGTTTGCTTAACCGACAATTTAAACTTTCAATTCGAGCCGACTAATTTAACAAAACAATTTCCTATTTTTCTCGATGTCAATACGAAGGAATGTAGAATTTTTTTTTTTTTTTATTAAGAAACATTATCTGATAACAACGATTCGGTTCTTGCATCAAGAAAATTTGATCATAATTTCATTTTCGATACAATATTTTGTACAAATAAAAGTACGCTAAAATATCTGAATAAAAGTAGGGAATTGAGTTTGGAGCCCACCTCGACCGATTGGTTCATAGTTATGATTTTTCTCAAACGATTATTTCCATTTCCGAACAATAATTCTGAAAAATAAATCAATAACCCATTGCCTTTGACTCAGAAAAAGACTGATCGATACGAAGTGAAAACAAAATCAGTTTCGCTAGAAAAAGTTGAACGCGTCTCTCTCTCCCTTTCTCTGCACAGTCGGTTCTGACCTGTTCCCGTTTATACCTGAACAAAATACGAATTTACTAAAATGCCCTCCCGTCAACCGCCGCCGGTTCAGAACCAGGTCACCAGCCATCTTGTACCTCCGCTGGCCGGTGGACTGACGGCGGCGTTTTCTTTTCTTATTTTACTAACCCTCTGCTTCCGGAGGATGAGAAAGAAGCGGACAGCCCCTTCTGCTTCTGATACTGGTTCCAAGAAACCTCCTCACCGACTTTCTTACTCTCTCCTCCGTCGCGCTACCAACAATTTCTCTTCTTCCCTCCGCCTCGGCCAGGGGGGTTTCGGGTCTGTCTACCGCGCTACACTTAAACCAAACCCCATCACCAAGAACTCTGCTTTTCATGGTGCAGTGAAGATCATGGATTCTGGGTCTTTACAGGGCGAGCGCGAGTTCCAGAATGAATTGCTTTTTTCCTCGAAGATTGACTGTAGATACATCGTTTCCGTGATGGGGTTTTCCTCAAATCCTGGTAAACGTCGAATGCTTTTAGTTTATGAGCTTATGGAAAATGGTAGCTTACAAGACTGTCTTTTTCATCGAAAAAGCCAAGAGCTAAAGAATTGGGATAAGAGGTTTTTGATTGCTTTGCATATAGCTAAAGGGCTCGAGTATTTACATCATTACTGTGATCCTCCGATTATTCATGGGGATATTAAACCGAGCAACATTTTGTTGGATGGGAATTTTAATGCGAAAATAGGTGATTTTGGGTTGGCAAGGTCGATGGTGGAGAACATTGAAGGTGAGGTGAAGAAAGACGGTGATCTGGGGGACGGGGTGGAGGATAATGGATCTGTTTTGGAGGAGACAGGGAGTGTGATTACCACGAGTGGGTTCGAGGACATTAATAATGTTCATAATCTTGGGGGTGTGGAAAGGTCACCAGAGAGTGTAATTGTCAGGGTTGAGGCCTCACCAGAGGCAGTGGTGGGGGTGGAGTTGTCCCCTGAGGCGGATGTAGCTCCTGTGGTGTCGCCAAGAACAGTGGCAGAGATGGCATCTCCATCTGAGGGATTGGAGAAGATGAGCATCTCAGAGGGGAATTTTGATAGGTTTAGTGTCGAGAGTGGAGGGGAAAAGAGTGGGTGGAAGAAGAAGAAGAAGAGTGTTTCGGGTAAAGATTGGTGGTGGAAACAAGATAATGGAGGTGAAGGTGAATCAGGAAAAGTGAAGGATTATGTAATGGAATGGATTGGGAATGAGATTAAGAAGGAGAGGCCAAAGAGTGACTGGATTGGCGCCTCGTCAAGCTCTGGGGCTGTTTCAAAGAAGGAGAAAAAGAAGAAGAAGAAAAAACAGAGATTAGATTGGTGGGTGTCATTGGATGATGAGAAGAATACCAAAGAAAAGAGAAGGCCCGCAAGGGAGTGGTGGAAGGAGGAGTACTGCGAGGAGCTTGAGAGGAAGAAGAAGAAGAAGAAAAAACAAGCACAGGGGTCAATGAGCGATGATCATTATAGTGAAAATTATTGGCCGAGGGATGATGAATTGTATGCTGATAGAAAGAAGAAAAGGAGCAGGAGCCGGAGCAGTAGGGGTAGTATGGACTGGTGGTTGGATGGGCTCAGCGGTGAGCTGTGGAAAGCACGGAGAAATAGTTATGATTCAGTCAGTGGAGAGATCCCTAAAAGTGGGGGTATCAGTAGCACACCAAGTATGAGGGGAACCGTGTGCTACATTGCACCTGAGTATGGGGGTGGTGGGGATATATCTGAGAAATGTGATGTTTATAGTTATGGAGTTCTATTATTAGTTCTCATTGCTGGACGTAGGCCGCTTCAGGTGACAGGGTCACCCATTTCAGAGTTCCAAAGAGCCAATCTTCTATCCTGGGCCCGTCATCTTGCCCGGGCCGGGAAGCTTCTTGATTTAGTCGATAAGAATATTCAATCATTAAATAAAGAGCAAGCCCTGCTATGCATCACGGTGGCGCTTCTTTGCCTGCAAAAGTCTCCTGCTCTCCGACCTTCCATGAAAGAGGTGGTGGGGATGTTGTCTGGAGATTTAGAAACTCCCCAGTTACCAATTGAATTTTCCCCTTCGCCTCCTTCCCGCCGATATAAGTCTCACAAGAAGGTTCGGTGAGTTTCGGATTCCATGGAGAGAACTATAATTGTTGTATATCACGTTTGCCATTGCCAAATGTTCAAAGAAAGATATATATTACATTAGCAATGCAATGGATTTTAGCTTCTCTTTTGGAAATTGAATCCTGACAATTGACATCAATCTCTTCTCTTGAATTTGGAAAAGACGGTAGAGCCATCCTTTAATCGCGCTCTGATTTTTCCGTTCTTCTTTCATTTGTATTTTTCCTCTTATTCCTATAACACCATTTTAAACCTCTCCCCATGCCTATCTAGTTTCTTTAGCTGGTAGTTTTGCAGGAACAATGATAGCTAGATAAGATGGCAAGTAGTAACAATGTCTAGGATAGTTTTGATTAGAGCTTACAAAAGTGACAGTGTTATGGCTCTCTATGGACTTGTGCTATTGTCTAGGATTTTTTCCTGAAAGAAATCCAGCATGGCCTGGTTCTTCTAGTTCCTTCTTTTTACGACTTTGTTAATAGTTAATAAATCTACTTGGATTTCTTGGCATTTAATGCTTTTACAGTCTTGGCCTGCTGCTTTAGCATGGAACATTAAACTATCAGTTTGGAGGCAATCATCATCAAAGTTCTGTTTCTTCTTATTTATTTGTTTATCAAACATGGAACATTAAAAGAACACTTCATTCTTTTCAGTGCCCTATTTTTGGCACGACTTTTAGAAAAGAGTTCGAAGATGAAGGCGATGTACTCCAATCTTTGTTTAATCCCGAAAAGCCTTTGCATATGATTCATCCCATAACAGTTCGCTGCAGTACATAGTTCTTCCTGCTACAAGCAATGGTTGGACTGGATCCTCGTAGACTTGGGGTTTAGATTTATAATTCGTAAATACATGAAACTTACTTTGATCAGCGAAAAGCCCGTAAATTTTATTTCAATGGTTCATTAAGTTTGCTTGAAGATGTTTACTGTTTTCTTTTAACCAGAGATGACGGTTTCAAGTACAAAGTAAAGTATTTCTATGTATTTGAGGACTCTTTTTCTGAATCGAGTGTACTAGATTTTGAGTCCCGACGAATTTCGGGAAGTTTCGTGCAATTGACTAGGGAAGAAGTGTATCATTGAACTGAGCACAGTTCCTCGAGCCAAGTTAGGTTTTGCTAAGAGTAACAGGGCCACATGTCACTCCAGTGGCACCACATGCGCCCCCTATCACAGATGCCCAGCCAATAGCGCGTCCTATTCGTGCAGGGCCCATGTGGTCCTAGACGAATAGCAAAACGCAGCCAAGTTTAAATGATTTTTTTGACAGGTGAAGCTCAAGCACCTTAGTTCACACCATCTATTAATGTTTCCTCCTTTGACTAGTTTATAAATGGTTTATGTATAGTCTCAAACATCATTTCCCATCCCATGTTCTAATGAATCCATGTCTAGATAAGAATTAAATGAAAAATCGTCAGAGATGTAAGTACTATGATGAGCATGTATTAAGAACCTTAAGTGCAAATTTAAAAATGTGGTGCGAGAAAAAAAATTGCGGTATGACCATTTTTTAAAACGTACAAGATTGTTTGATAAAATAATGAAAATTATTATAAGTAGACAGGTAGGAAAATCATGCAAGTTTCTCCAGGTCATAGGCGTTAGAAATTAATTTACTTTCCAATTTTTTAAACTGAAAATTATTCGATAAACATCAAACCACATTAATCAAAATTTAATTTCATTTATGTAGAAAAATGAGTATTTGAGTAGTAATACTTTAAATTCATTTTTAAAAGTTGGTCTATTTCTAGATAGAGACACCCTTTGAGGACCAATAATAAAATTGGAACGGTAAAAAGTTATGGATTAAATAAATCAAATTTACTTTGAAATTAGAGATCTAACGAGTAACAATATTCATACTTATTTTCTTGGATCAATTAACCTTTTTCTGTGATAATCATAAAAAATACTTAAATTATTATATCTTATAATCAATAATACTTGAAATTTAAGAATTTCATTATATTAATGAACATAAAATAAATGTGTACGAGTAGGTCCTCAACCATGTTTTATCGCCAAAAAAGAAAAATAATTGTTGTGGGGAAAAGAAAACGACGAAGCACGAGTTTATATTTTTCTACTTTTACTTTGTTTGTTTTTTTGTTTTTTTGTTTTTTTACATCTTTTCTTTTATTGTAATTTTTTTTATTAAAACTATTCATGTTAGCTATTTTACCATCAAACTTTTAATGGATAAATGGACGAAGTTGCTATAAATTTGAAACATTAAAACCTACATTACCAATAAAATAGTTGGGGGGGCTCCACTACAATTAATTATCCCAATAAAAAGTTGTTTTAAAATCCGGTTTGGCAGGTCAAAGATTACAAGGAAGCTACTGCCAAATAATAAAATCATGCAGTTTATGTTACTTTAATAAATACAATCTTCAAGATCACAACAAGAGATCCTGTTCATAGCCAACTGCTACAAATCATAGTTATAAAATTCGGCCAGACTCCTTGATCGGGCTAGGCAGATTAATTTGATAGAAATGTATTTGACTCGATTAAAATCGAATTTTGACCGAGTTAATCGTTGATTTGATCGGTCCGGTTGACCGGTTTTATTGGATTTTGAAATCCTCTTGCAGAATTTTTGGATCCAAGGTTCTTTGGTCTAACTTTTTACTTTATTTTATAAATCTAAATAATTAGTGAAAAATAAATTAAAACTTTTAATTTTGTCCCTAAAAAGGTTATTACTTTATATATTTTTTTATAGGGTTTTATGCAATGACTCACAGGTTTGACCACTGACAAGTTGATTCGACCATTAACCCAAGACCCAATACCTTGTTTGGGTCAAATCTAATAATTATGCTACGAATAATAGCATATTCTAAATTAAGTAAAAAAAAAACAAACAAACAAACGAATTGAGTTAATTTTGAGCTTAATTTGAAAGGAATACTTTTGATTTGTGGCAAACAATATAATATTGTGAATGGAACATTGAAATACTACTAAGAGGAGACGACATTATAATATTCAAATAATAGTATATTATCATTTATAAGTAGAAGTAATTATTAGATTGATGAATCAAGCGTGTGACTCCATGTTATTAAAATAACTTAATAAAAAATGGATCTATCAAAATTTAATTTATGCTATAATTGCAACATCATATAGTGTTCGTCTATAATCTATAATACATTAAATATCACATCGAGTGAGAATTATTTTTTGGACGATTCTAGTCATACTATAATTCATTTATTTTAATAATATTTTACTTCTTTTTTCAATATGTACTTAATTTATTTAATCGTTTAGTTGCTATCAATGTACACGTATATTTGACATATTCATTTCACATGTGTACTTTCATTATGTATGAATTTTCCATTATTAATTCTAATTAATTGACATTCACATTCAGCGTTATTAATTTTAATTATAAGTTAATTTGAATTTTACATTCAAGAATGCATTTCATTATTCACGACCATGTATAGTTGTATACTAATTAACATTCTGTTTTAAATGATTTAACATTTATTGTCACGTATACATTCTATGGTATTAATTTTAAGTTAATTAACATTCATACATATTCAAATATTACTTTTACAACACTTATAAATTATTTTATAATAGCTTGCAGCGCAAGTTCAATGTTGACTAGTGAAGATAAATGACATTATTTTTAATTGTTCTACTGCAATTATCATTCCCTGTTTAGTTCCATTAAAAATCATATTTTTAATAGATTTTGATAAAATTTAAAGAAATTTGTGATTAAAAAAAATATGGATTCCATAGATGTGTGGATAAAATTAATTGTTTACTTTGATTTAATTTTTTATCAATTTTTTAATTGAACTAAATGGGATCCTAGCTAGTATTTGGTTAAATATGGATTTTGCTATTTGTATATAAAAAATGTAAATAATGGAATACATGTTATGATGTGGAGGAAAAAAATCGGATGAAACATTGATTATATTTTAAACTGATTTTATGTAATACATTATATAAATCTTAATGTACATATATCAAAATCCGTTAAATATTATAACTTACAAGATAACTATGATACTTCCAACAAGACATGAATTCAGACAGTTTAAATTACTAATTAAACCATTTGGGTCACATTGTCTCCAATTATTAGGTTTTCAAATTATCTATACGTAACATGTTGGTCACAATCGTGAAATTAGCAGGCTGGAATTGCATTTTCTACAAAGTCGCCAAATCAACAGTGTGACCAATTCCAGATCACTCTGTGTATATCATTGCAAGAATCTATAGTTTTTAATATCCATTTAAGATCTCAAACCCCAAAAAGCAGATCCTCTTTCATTTCCATTTCCATATCCATATCCATTCACAATCAATAATACTATACAAAAATCTTTGTTTAAAGATGGATGATTTCTGTTCATTATTTTCTTTACAGCAAGACGACGAATTTTTGCCTGAAAATACAAGTTTTTCTACTCCGATCCTGGAATTCACAAACCCACAAAAACAAGTCATTGATGAATCTCCCTTAAACAATAATAAGGGGAAAAAGCAGCAGAAAGCGTCAAAATCGATGGAAAATAGTAATCTGCAGAAAAAAATCGTGCATAGAGAAATTGAAAGGCAAAGGAGGCAAGAAATGGCCAAGCTTTATGAGTCTCTGCGTTCAGTAATTCCTCACGAACTTCTCAAGGTAAATTAGTTAATTTTGTTTTTCATTTTTTGCAATATTCCTAGGTTTTCACTTCATTAAATTAATATTACTAAGTGTGCGTATTCATATTATCATCGTATCAACTTTTAGGTTTTAATTTTATTTTAGGGTTTTGATTTTTTTTCCCCTAGGGTAAGCGTTCGATATCTGATCATATTCATGAGGCTGCTAACTATGTGAAATACCTTCAGAATAATATTGGAGAATTGGAATTCAAGAGGGATAAACTCAAGAACTTGTTCCCCTCAAATGATCTGGACTTCAAAAATGGAAAATTTTCAGTCACGGTCAAATCATGTGCGGCTCATATTGAAGTTTTGATCAGTGGTGAATTCACAGCAGAAGGGCTTCCCCTATCAAGGCTTCTTGAAATACTGCTTGAAGAACGACTTAATATCATTAATTGTTCTTGCGCCAGAGTTGATGGAAAATTACATTACACGATCCATTCCGAGGTCTGATTATCAAATGAAACTTGTTATTTTAGTTATATGCCAAACAGTATAGATTTTGAGGCATGTTAATTTGGTACCTTGGATTGGATGGGACTGGATGTGAGCAAGAAATAAAGACGTCAAAAATTTGGGAATTCCAGTCCAATTTAATGTACCAAATATGTCGTGAAGTTGATTGTATTTCATTTTCCCTATTTAATTTCGTAGGTCCTGCAGGATGTTCCCGCTGTCAATCTTCATATGCTGCAACAAAAGCTGACTTACATGATTAGCACTCGGATAAATTTCAAGTGATTTATATGAACTACAGAATCAAAGCTTGAACTTCGCGTTTCCATTGATGAATGTGATTCAATGAGGGCGATTCAGTCCCCATCATCTGAATTAGTTTTGTATCTTATGGTCTTGTACTCTTTGTTATTGTAGCATTGTTAGAGGAAGTAAAATGTGGTTCGTGTCACTTTGTATCTAGATTAGGTAAACATGGTGTCCCATAATCTTGCTTTGATAGCTACCGGTCTCTAGTTAATTTTAATTTTAGACCACTGAGCCAAAATCATCTTAGTTTCTTGAAGATAATGTTGTATACATAACAGCTAAGTGATGAAGAAATTACATGAAAATGAGATGGGGGATAAAGATAAGAAAGGAAGAAAGAATTATAAAAATGTATTTGGAGAGATAAATTTAAGAAAAAAAAAAAAAAAAGAATAAAAACCCGTGATCTTTTGGTAGGAAAAAAATCATAATGTCTCAAGTATTTGGGCCATGTTTTACAATATTTTCAAATGGGAAAAATTCATTTATCCTACCTTTACTTTACACTATTTCAAAAATGACAAAACAACTATCACATTTCAAAAATCAGACATTTGACCTATACATACACATATTTATTTATTTTATTTAAATATAGATATATATTTATATATATAAATATATAAAAAGATAATTATATATAATATAATTAATTAACCCACCCCCACCTCCACCATCCCTACTGTTCTAGCGATTGCTCCGGCGACTATTCTGTCGACCGTCCGACCACTATTCCGGCGACAGCGACTATTGCGGCGACCGTCCCGACGACTATTCCGATTACCATTGATGGTCACAAGTCATTAGTCACAAGTCACAGTTCAAATCACAAGTCACAACCATTGTTATTTTTTTATAATGATTGATAACATGATAAGGCTAATGTTTCACATTTTTGTTAATAGTCACGAGTTATTTTCAAATGGTCACGGCACATATCACAAAAATATATTCACACTTTTGTTCATAATCTCACGTTATTTTCAAATGGTCACAGCACATGTCACAGAATATTTTTGCACATGGCTCCGATTCTTGTTGATAGTCACAGGTTTATTTTAAATGATCACATAACCGGTCACGAAATATTTTTGCACGTGGCACAGGTCACGGAACATGGCCCAGGTCACGACATAGGTCACAACACAAAACTCAAGTCACAACATAGGTTACAGCATAGGTCACAACACATGGTTCAGGTCACAACATAGGTCACAGAGACTATACAGTACCACCTCACTACCATCACCGTCTTACATGCCCTAATCCTACTCCGCCGCTGCTACCACAGTCGGCAACTCACCACAACCACCGTCACTAACGTCGCCAACCAAGTCTCACCATAATCGTCATCGTCACCGTCAATACAGCCTAACCAATACTCCACCATCAACACCAATGGCGCCTCTACCACCACCCACCACGAAACTTCATCAACACCATCACAAATCACCAAAAACTACATCAACAAACACAAACTGTTGCAGCCCGCAATGCCACCACCACCCACCACAAATTCACACCGGAGCAGCCACAACCACCACCACACCTTCTGCAACATCACGCCACCCGAATCATTTCACCAAGGCATCTACAACATCAACACTTTAAATACCCACACACCACCACAATTCACACCAATCGCTGGAGCAGACACAACAACCACCACGCCGGAGCAGACAACAAATCGGCGGGCGATGTTGAGTGAAAATCGCAAATCGCAGCGGGCGGAGCAAATCGCGAGCTTCAAATCGCAGGCGGCGACGATTTTGAGTAGAGAAAGTGATGACGAAGAGAGTGGAGGTAGTGACAGCGAGTTGCTGCAGCGACCGTGCGACTGACGGCAGTGGGTCGCTATGTTTCTGCTCCTCTCGCCTTGCTGCCGCTGAATGACTGGTGGTACCGGATCGGGGATGAAGATATCGTCGACTGTAGGTGAAGAGAGATGGAGATGAGGATGAAGGGAGAAGACATCGCCGACTGTGATGGCGGCGGAGAGGGAAGAGAAATGGAGGAGAGTGTCGGCGTGAAGAGAGAGAAGAGATGAGATGAGATGAGAAAATTAGGGTTGTGAATTGTGACGAAATTGATTAGGTTTTGATATTTAAAATAAAATTTTATAATATTATTATTAATACTTAATTAAATATAAAAAATTTGTATCTATATATAAAATATCTGATTTTTGAAATTTAAAACTTAAAATCTAATTTTAGAATTTGAATCTCCAAAAGTAGGGGATGGTGTAATTTCCACTTTTCAAATTGAATAATGTTATTCACAGTGAAAACTACCAATAGTCTTCCTACGTGGCGGTATATTAATGTGATGATTTTTTATTGACTTGTACATCAAATCACAAATCATCACATATATGCCACGTAGAAAAACTACCAATAATCTTCACTACGAATAACATTGCTCTCTCAAATTTACTAACAAAAACGTGCGATGAGTGCACTACAATAAATGTTTACAAATCTTGAGGCAAATTTTTCTCCATCAAAAGAAATTAACAGTTAGCTTTCAAAATAAATGAGACAATCTTCACCCGACAATAGTTTTTTTTTTTTTTTTTAAGAGAGTTTTTGAATAATAATTTTTAAATAACGTGTGAATCAAAAGTAAAGAGAAATTTTGAGTTTACATAAAAAAATATTTTATTATGAAAAAATGTGGTTGAAAATGAGTATTAAGTGTTTTTTTTATGGAATGGTTGTCAAACATGTAGTGATGTCACGTCCCACCCGATCCGCCCAAACGGGTTGGCGGGACTAGGATCTTCGTCCCGTCTCGGGTCACACCCCCGCCCCAAACCTGCTCCGTGAAGAATTAAAAAAAATTAATTACAAATTAAAAAAAAAATTAGTTAACCGAAAAAAAAATAAAAAATAAATGAGGCACGCCCGCGCCCTGCTGCCATCTCTACAAACAGGGGCAAAATACTTAAAATTCGTAACTTAACTAAGGCTATGTAACACATGTACATAACTTAACCTTTATTAATATATATAATAATGATAATTGTTACGTCTTTCACAAGACCCCAAACATCTTACTTGGCAAGAAAGCGTGGGGCCTTGCACCATACCAAAGTATACTAAAATATCACGAGACTGATTTGACCGAATCCCTTATGGTCGTCGAACCAACGTGCTTACTGACTCCATTAAATTACACTAACATGATGGGGAAGAGTCAAACTGCGAGTAAAGGCAAGGCAACAAAAAAAGCTCAGCACAAGATCTCTCAGGCAATCTTTGATATGTGATTGATGTGATAGTTCACCGTCGCCGATGCCACTACCATCCCATCAGGTCAAATCTAAAGCCGCGGTTAAACATTATGGATTCTAAAGTGGTATTAGCATTTAATGGTCATGATTGATTGATGTCTAAGATAAGAGGTATCAACCGCATGGATGAGGCCACATATCTCTTCATTCAACGGCTCTCTTTTATCTTTTCTACTAAAAAACTCACACTTAGGGTCCACTTAATTGCAAATGTGGAATTTTGGTGGAAAGAAAATGAATTACATAAAATTTGTTTTTACTGAGAACTGTAATTAATTATGTTTGATTGGTATAATTTTGCATCTAGAAAATGTTGAAGATTTGGTGTCCGTTTGGCTTCGTTTTTCATGAAAATTGTCCATTAAAGTGATAATTTTTTTACCATTGGGTCTCCAGTTTGTTCCAATTGTATATATACTAGTGGAGTCACGCGCGATGCACGTGCATGCGTTCTTCTCCTTGTGCATATTAGCGTTGGGACTGCATATGCATACTACAATAAAAAGATGAAAGTAAAGTCATGAACGACATGTAAGTGAAAAAAGAAATTCCTGTTACAAAATGGAAAAAAAAAATGCATTTTGGATGCTATAAGTACTTAAAACTGAAATGTTTGCAAATGGAGGACAAACGAAATAGGAAACTGCTGGTAGAAAGAAAGAAACTAACAAAATAAACATACTTAATAGATCACACAAAATATACTTGTTACACGATGAGTATTTTCCTGTCAATCATTCAGTTACTTGAGCAGTTAACATATGTATCAAGCATACATGAATGAGGTTTGTAATCCAAAAGAAAATACAACTTCTCAATTTTAAATCATGATAGTGTAACACAACAAGTGTTCCATTGGAAGTTAGATGATATAGTGTCTTTTACTTTGCTATAGCCAAAAAAGACTTTATTCATCATGGTTGAAACAACATCACATGAGTTTTTTTAGGGCAGCTGCAGCTGCGTCTGTCTCCCACTGTTTTTTCTGCTTTCTTGTTCGCGGTGTTGGACTGCTCATCAGGATTCTGGAATAGAGATCGATTAGCGGGTGGAGACTGAGGCAGCACAATTTTGTTGGAAGGTGCAACGTCTTCAACATTGATTTTATCATTTCCCTTGTTACCAGACGCCATCTTTGGAGTAACAGGTGTTCCAGTTGGATCAAGCATGAATATTATTTCGTATTTGAACTTTAAATAAGCAGTGTATTTTGTTGAGGGTAAGCCAACAGCCATTGGAAGTGCCTTGATGTAAAAGATATGTTCATCCTCGATATCTATGCGAATGTCCTCATCATTAGATAGGATAGTGTCCTACAAACATGAGAGAATTGATTAGCAACGAAATGGTAATGAATATATATTTTAGGGAGAAGGAAAATGACAAAGTTGAATAGAATCAGTACATGGCATTTTTCTTTCATTAGCACATTTGCAGGACAGCCCAAGATTTCTACGCATGAAAAATAACATCGTTAAACATTGAAAAACAACAAGATTTCTACACATGAACTAATAATGATCGTCCATCAGCTATCATGTTGTGCCAAGTCCATCAACTGATGATATGTGGCAATCAGATGATTCAGATCCCATGCATGGGAAAAATAAAAGAATCAATCAATTAAGTAGATAGGCCAAAAATGTGTGATTTAGGAGGTACAAAAAGTCACGAAACAAAATATGCATAATGGGAAATCAATACTAAATCTATTCTTGATAAACAATTCTCTATAGTGCATAATGGGAAATCAACACTAAATCTTTTTTTGATAAACAATTCTCTATAGTGCATAAAATTCTTTATATGGGAGCTGCAAGGTTGTTAAATCCACAGGGGGTTTAGTAAGTTTTATTTCTGCCTTCACACGATCTCCTTCGAGCAAAATGGACCTATTAGCCTGTTAGAGAACAATGTAAGCCACATCCCTTATGGACAACCTAGCATCTGTACATAAGCTCAGCCAGCCGGAAGTAATATCATTCCTAAAGCGTGAAGTGGAAGTGGAAAGAGGGAATGAAGTAGTGGAACAATGAAGCAAAGATTTATTAAGATAATTGTTCTAATTTTTATTGACTTGGCAGCAAGACGCTAACTAAAGAAAAAGTTCAGCATATGAAAACAGAGGCACCTATATCTTTGTTTCTTTGAGACTAACAGCAGGTAAACTTAAGCCTATGTTTGACACTCTTTTTTTTTCATTCTCATTCTCATTCTCTTTCTATTTCTTCATTTCAACCACACATTTTATCAATAAAATAATATTACACATAAACTAAAAAATTCTCCTTACTTTTTAACCACACATTCTTCTATCAATCACTATTTAAAAACCAATTTTTAACCCAAAAAGGGTGTCAAACATAGGCTAAATCTGTAGAGAAATAGTATCAAATAACTATATAATACATTCAAAATGTTTAACACCTGAATCCCAAGTAATAAAAATATTAAAATACTGACTGAAGTAGAGGAAAACCAATTTTTCAAAATCAAATTGTCCCTCAACATTATCACAATGTGATGAAAAAACACATTCCATGAGGTTATGCGATACAAGTTTAGATTATAAGCTGTGAGTCTTATAGAATGTGTGGATATAAGTGGATAAAAGTTTTGGGATAAACTACTATTAATGGCTTGTTAGTGGAAATAAAGTTTGAAGCTTGCACGTATGTTTCAACCACTTCTCATCATCTCTTTTTTGCAAAGGGAGACATCGATTCGGTAAAGGAGGGGACAAATTTGACTGGAAGGTCTTAGAACTAATAGTAGAATCTTCACTTGCATTCGCTTCCCTGTTTTTTTTTTTCGTTGTTTCAATAGAGTGCAAAGTATAAATGCATTTGTTAAATGGTTTTCAAACTCAATATTCTATATAAACCCTGGTTTTAGGCATACACACGTTTCCAGAGGTGAAAAATAAAGCCAAAAATCAAGGCAATGAGAATATATTAACTTTTGCCTACAAGAAGTAATACTGACATTAATTGCCCTCGGAAATAAATATATCATATCAAGCTCAGGTCCTCTTTCCAACATTCTTTTTACATGGCTTCTGATTCTATCTTAGAGTAGTAAAAGTGAAGGTATTAAATTAAAATAAAATAAAACGTGTAAACAGCAAAACAAAGAACTCAAAAAGGGGGATTAATTTCCAACAGCTGTCCAGTAAAAACTAAAACCAATTGACAACATTTAATAATCTTTTCAAGAATGCATTCAAAGAACAGTTTCCAGATTTTTGACAACGAATTTGAAACACGCATTTATTGAAGCATTTATATGCTGAAATAGCGATCCAACCATAATAATAATAATAATTAAAAAAGAAGGGTTTTAATCAGAATTCTGTTAGTGTAAGGAAATAGCTCAGCTCAGCCCACCTACCCCACTCCAAAGCTGTTGGTAAAAGAGGAAATGAAAAGGGTCCCTAGGTGATTAGAGAGAAATTTAGGCAGGTACGACAAAACTCAAAAGAACATATTTATCTACAATTCAATCAACAAAGGATAAAATAATTCGAGTTGCCTTGTTGCTAAGGGACAAAACGGAGAGATGGTTCTTAGAAATAAATTGCAAATCATGACAAGGGAGAAAGATATCCAAGGAGTTTTCTCGTCAGGGCCAATTTTTTCATTAATATATCCCAGAACATTAAAAAATCAATTAAATATTCAATACATGATGATGAAAACACATCATGCTCACAAGTAAATTGGAAATTTTATAGCGAGGAAAATGAAATTGGCATCAAAAGGGAAGTTTTACACTCACGAGGACAGGTAAATTCTGGAGAGGTTGTATGCTTGCGGAAACCAAATTTGCAGCCTGCAATGAGTAAAACATGAAGTAGCAAATTTAGAAAAAAAAAATTAAGAAGAAAAGATAAATAATTGCAGTAAATCAATTATCAGACGGTAAATTTTTCAAGTCATTACTTTATTCAATGTTCTCAAGCACATTCTCCACCACATAAAGAACAAATCTATTAAAACTACCAAAAATTAATGTCAGTGTACTTTTAGTAGTATATATCAAGATTTTCCCTTTCTTTCCCCCCATCCCTTCATTACCCTTAAACCAGTGCGATAATATTTATTATGTGCATACAGTTATAAATTTCACCACAAGATTATACTATGTGTGCTCTTTAACATTGGATACCCAAGTAGATTGGTCCTCGCATCTTCTTTAGGGGTCTGTCTTAGGGAAACTTTGCTTTTATAATTCCAACCAAAAGAGAGAATTAATGTTTCTATGATTATTTTTGCAATAACTAAGATAACCTGATCCTAACCTTTTAGTGTTAGTGAATAATTAGCGCATTAGTTTGTAGACACGATACTAAATAGATCAAATTGCTCCTAAGATAACTGGGGAGGAGTCATAAGTTCTTTCACTTTTATCTTATATTAATTAACCTTTGTGGGTAATGCCAGAAGTGAGGAAGATATTTCGATCAAAAGAGCTCATTGGAAAACGAAAATAGTCATTGATAGCACAAGTGTTATACTTTCAACCAAATCACAACATCCCCAAACAGAGATATTTAACCAGCAATTGTTCACCTGGTAATTTAGAGCCCTTTTCTGAAGATCTTTTGGCAACAATGGATGCTAAGGATATTTCTCTTCCATATACTACGAAATTGTGGTCTCCGGTCAACAACATCTTTTGATAGTAACATGGAATATACCAAATTAACGATTAATAAATTCTATTTTGCTATAATTAATGAAGAAATTCACCAGTAATATAGCAAAAGAGTCTGCAACTACAAAATCACCATCCACAAGTACTGGCACGTATCAAATTGGATTAAGCTTCAAAAACTCTGCAACCCTTACAAATAGAAAAGTGTAACAAAAAATTAACATGATAATAATCAACTGAAGCTACATCTAACTTAGCAATACAGATAAGAAGTTTATGTCAACATTTATACATAATTGAAAGAAAAAGGGGGTGAAAGGGGAAAGAGTCAATTTCTAATCTCCTTTGAGCAAGTTAATTGCAATATACTCATAATTTAGCCCTGTTTATTCATTTCAAGGTTGCATTTGTTTCATTCATCATATATATATATATATAAATAAAAGCTAAAATAATTTTAGCTTTTTAAAGCAAAAACAAATTAAGAATTCAAATTGATGAAGAAAAAAAACCTTTTAATTTGAGAGCAATTCGAACGCGGCAAGAACAAGAGCTTTGCCAGTAGGAATAGAGGTTCAGCTTTTTTGAATCCTCACCAGTGCCACTTGCCAAAATATAATTATAAAATGTGAAATTCCATTAACACAAAAATCGAAGTTGATATTAAATTCAAGAAATCTACCATAATTAAAAAATGTAAAATTTCATTAACACAAAAATTAAATTTGAATAAACTTCAGAAGAAAAAAAAGATTGTTCCCACACGAGCTGGAAGATTATCACTGCAGGAAACCACTATGAAGTCAGCAACCTCACCAGACGGAAACTTCAGAAAAAAAGATATAAAGCTGTTTATTGTCAAAAAGAAATGGATTTCATGTTCATCAAGAAAAAAAATATCCCAAACAACAAAAGACTTACCTTTCCGGTGGGGACGGTTTCCGGTCGCGGTGACTCAGTCACTGTAATTGTGATTTAATTAAATTATTTGGGGATGGATGAAGGGAATGGGTGAATATAGTTGTTAATGACTGTGGATGAAGGGGATGAGTGAATGTGGTTGTTGCAGAGAGTGAAACACAAGGATAGGGATAGAGAAAGGGCTGGACATTTTTCCTCTCGCAACATAGGGTTTCTTCGTTTCACGATTGGGCAAATAGATCGAGGAAGCAGACGAGGCTGTGTTGGGATTTATCTTTTTTTTTTTTTTTTATGCCAAAACGACGTCGTGTGAAGCAAACGAAAGTGTGAACAGTGATATCAAAAGTGGCTCTTTTATTTGGTAGTGATATATATATTGATTTTACTTTGCATGTAAATTGTCAGTAAAAGTGATAATTTTTTTATAATTGTATCTAGAATTTTTTCTAATTGCAAAAATAAAATAAAAAGGCTGAAAAATCAATTTCCACAAAATTTTCCACAAAATTAAGGAAAGTGTGAGCATGTGAGCCAAACCAAGAAAATGAATTCCATAGATAAAAAAGTATCATATAAGGCAAAAGTGGAAGTTGAAATTTGTTTTTTATTTCTCATGGAAAATAATGGCTTATCAAACAAGATTTTAGTGTTATTTGAATAGTAAAGCAAGTTTAGACTCTCAAATTATAACTTTTCCATATCACCGTTCTAATTGTTATTCCCCAAAATCGACCTCCTTTTTATATTGGAGACTCACGTCTAGAACTCTCCTACACTCATATATTTTCTTTCCCAATTGACTTGATCATCAAAGTGTGAGCGACCAACTCCATCCTCATCGGAGGAAGACACGTGTGACTAACGATTTGTCTAAGTGTGTAGAAACAAGACTTGTATAGATGTGAGAGTCCTCGAGATATGTTGACTACGTTAAAGGTATATTTTTTGGGGTCAATAATAATCATTACTAATGAAATATTACATAAGATGATCCTTAGAAAATTTACAAGCTTGAAGCTTCTTATCTTTTTTAAATCAATTTATTTAGACACAACGCCACCACCACCGCCGCCGCCGAGTTAATTATCAATTTAAGAAGTAAATAGAAATATCAACATAGTATATGAATATCTTGACGTATGTGCATAGTAGTTTTTTTTTTTTTTTTTTGAAAAAAGGGGGGGGGGGGGTGTTAGAATATTTTAGCAATTTGGGGCCACATGTAACATATTGAAATGTGTGTGCTATTATATAAAGTAAATTAGTCATTAAAGTGATCCACTAAGGATAAAACTTGACTAATGGGTATTGAATTTCGTGGAATTAAAGTGTAGAGACCGGAAGTTTGTTTTAAATTGTTGAGGGGCCGATTTAAAACAAATGAAAGATGATGAATGGTCATTGTCTTATGAATATATGGGTTATGGTCCCCATTTGAGTGTGTTCTTCAAGGTTTCTACATCCCCATCCATAGAAATCAAGATTGAAGTGAAGTTCACAAATCAAATTGGAAGATCGTGATCCTTTCAGGCTAACAATCTAATTATTATGGATTCAGGTATGTTTTATGATTATGTTCATTTTCGGATTTCAATATGGAGATGGATCTTGAGGTTTTATGTGAAAAGGATTTGAATAAAGTATATGATTTGATTATTCCTTTTCAATTTTTCTAACTAGTGGTATCAGAGCCATCCATAATTGAAATCATGAAAAATGGAATTTTAAGATTCTGAATTCGATGAATTATTGGATTATTATGTTGTGCATAAAGTATTATAGCATGTTATTAAGGTTTTAATCATGTTATAATATTGTTATTTGATTTTTCATGTTATATTATCAAATTCTTTCATATTATGCTTTGGATTTAGAATTTGAGCATGTTATAATATGAATTTTGTATATTATTACATGGATATAGCATGATTTATAAGGATCTATAATTTTCTTGAAAATCCGGATTTTTGGGAGATTTGGGAAGAAATTTCAGTTTAAAAAAAAAAAAAAAAATTTTTTTGGGCAGCCGCCGGTTGCTGTTACAGCAGCCGGACGGCTGCTGGAGCAGCAGCAGCCGGCGGGCTGCTGTGCTACTGTTGCAGCAGCCGGACGGCTGCTGCAACAGCAGCCCCGCCGGGGCTGCTGGCTGCTGTTGCAGCAGCCCGCGCTGCTGCAACAGCAGCCGTTGCAGCAGCCCGTGGCTGCTGCAACAGGCAGCCACGCCGGCTGCTGTTGTGGCAGCCGGCGAGGCTCCGGCCGGCGCCACTCCGTGGCGCCGGTGAAGGTAAATTAATTCTCCAATAAAGTTTTCGGTTATGGAACATTAAGGGGCATTAATTTGGGAATTAATTTGAAGGTTTCATAAGTTATGGAAGATTTGGGGGCGGGGGCATGGGTTGTAAATTAAAGTTCTTAAAGCCCCTCCTTGCAAATTAAAATTAGGGTTAATATTTATAAATCAGTCCCTAAAGTTTAAAGTTAATTCTAATTGGGCCTTAAGGTTATGGGTTTTAATAATTCAGCCCCCGAAGTTCTGAAATTAATTAATTTGGGCCATTTAAGTTCTGAATTTAATTATTAAGTCCCTGAATGTTCATAATTGGTTTAGTTTGGTCCCTAAAGTTCCGCATAATTGTTTTTTTAAATCCTAAACTTTCCAATTATTAACATTTAGCCCCTAAAGTTTTAAATTATTGATTTTTGGGTCTCTAAAGCTTTCAATAATTGATTTTTGACCCATAAAGTTTTGAATTAATTAATTTCAACCCCTAAAGTATTGAATTATTAACCCTTAGGCCCTTAAAGTTTCATAATGAATAAAATTAAGCATTCTACTTTTCAAATTATGGTATAAAGGACTCAATTAATTTTATAATATTCAAAAGTGAATTGATTGAAGCAATATGTTGCCAAAGCAACCTCTCTTGTGGAAATTAATTAACTTAGAATATTAGAAGGAATTCGTGTGTATGCTTGTTCATGCTGATATTAGCCGCCCAAAGGAAGGTTAATATTTGGCCGAATTGTATGCACACCTGTGGTGGTAAATGTGTGACAATAATAAGGTTTCAGTGAATAATTAAATCAATCAAAGAGGAATTTCACTTTATTGACGGATTTATTGTCAATGTTTGATCACTACATCAAGAAGTACAAACTTACAAGTAATATTACTGTCCAAAGACTTGATATTAATGATGTTGCTAGGTATCTTGAGATTGGACGTAACCATTATGAATAACTTAATTGTTTATACGGATTCTAATATGAACATTGTTAATTGAGAACAAGTCTCATTCAGTTAATCCACCACTTCATGCTATATCTGTCAACATCAACTCCATTCCAGTGCTAAACAGAACAAACATCAAGTATTGGAAAGAGAACATATTAATTGTTTCTTGGCTGCAAAGATATAGATCATGCGCTCCGGATTGAGCAACCCGCTTTTCTTACGGAAGAAAGTTCATCTGATGGAAAAGGGAACTTTGAGAAGTGGGATCGCTCAAATCGCATGAGTCTAATGATTATTAAGCGCGGCATTCCGGAAGCCTTTGGAGGCCCAGTATCTGAAGAAGTAACTAATGCAGTGATTTCTTGCCGAAATGAGAAACGTTTTGCGAAAACGATAAGGCTGAAACAAGCACGCTTTTGTAAAGCTTGATTTCAATAAAGTATAAAGGCAAAAGGAAAATAAGGGAGTACATCATGAAGATGTATCACATTGCTTCTAAGCTTAAGACAATAAAGCTCGAGCTGTCTGAGGACTTGCTCTTACATTTGGTATTGATTCCGCTTCTTGCATAATTTTGCTCATTAAGGGCAGTTACAACTGTCAAAAGGGGAAAGTTGACTCTTAATGAGCTCATTCCATATTATGTGCAAGAAGAAGAAATACTAAAGCAAAATAAAATTGGACATTACTCACTGGCAGTACTTCTAAGGTAATTAAAGAATAACAAAGCTGCATTCGGTCCGGTTTAAAATAAACAGCAAAAGTCTGAAAATATAAAGTTTGGTTGAAACTTTGTGAAAAATCTGGGATACTAAAGAGAGACTGTACTACATATCACGGTTGGCGTGTAAGAAAAGTATACTTCTCATTTTGGTTGTTTTGAGGTAAATTTAATGTCCATACCTAGACACACTGTGGTGTTGAATATATTTCGGTTACTTTACTATTTCAAATTAAGTGTGCATATGCGGGTGTCGATCTGCCAAAACCAATGATGCTGAAAGATCATCTATGTGGGGTGATGGCAATCAGTTAAGGTTGAGGCTATATGGGATTTAGGTTATCATTAAAGGCTGATTATATTTGAATTTGAAAAAGAATTGCTCGTACCGTCTTTGGACGGAATTTGGTTTCTATTCTACATTAGACAAATTTGGTTACTCTGGTCAATTTGAAATAGTTAGGTTGATCTCTTTCTTATAACCTATATCAGTTTAATACAGTTGCCTCTTATAAAGAAATCTTGTATGTGAATCCGCATGGTATTGAACATAAGTTAACCAATGAGAATTCTGCTTTGTTTTGGCACAAGCAATAAGGTCAATTCTCTCAAAAGAGAATGAAAAAATCTTGTGTAGAAAGAATTCCTGAATCCTTTAATTTTCGATTAAGTGGTCTATATTAATTGCATTAAGGAAAAATAAACAAAACATAAGGAGATAAGTGCCATAGAATTTGGGACGTCTTAGAACGAATTCATACGGTTATCTGTGGACCATTTTCTTCGGGTTTCTTGGAATGGTCACAGTCATTTATTATAATGTTCATAGACGAATTTTCTCAATATGGCTAACTATATCTCATTTATGAGGAATCCCAAACATTGGACCTGTTCAAGGCATACAAGACTGAGATTTAAAATCAACTCAGTAAAAGAATTCATTAAGTCCGATCTTACCATAGTGATGAATAATATGATAGGATATGACGAATAGGGAGAACAATGTCCAGGGCCTTTTGCTAAAATTTCTAGAGGAAATGTGAAAATATTCTAACAGTACATCAAGATCTTTCTAGTAAGATCAGTAAAGACTGCAGCTTAAATTCTGAATACAGTTCCAAATAAAGCAAATTTTAAAGGGGTTACAATATTTTTAAAAATCCCACTATCAAGTCAATTTTCAAAACGGGAAATGTTCGGTTCCTTGAGGATGCAGAGTTTGCGGGGGAGATAAAGTATAAGGTTGTCTTGAATGGAAGAATATGTATATAATTCTTATGTTGCAATTGACAATGATCAGGTTAAGGGACAAATTCTTGCTCCAGATCTTGTTCAAGAAGCAATTTCGGATCAAGACTAAATTACTAAATCCCTATTTACCAATCAGAGATTGTTCCAGGAATTCAAACTCAACAAACCTTCAAGTACAAAGTTATTAAGGAAATTCACTATAAAAAGGGAGAAAAAACAATTCGGAATTTTATATCTCTCTCCAATAAAATAAGGATGACATGATTGGTGAAGAAGATTGATCAACTCAACTCTCATCAAATAATGTAAAGTAATGAATCTCAAAAGTGGATTGATGCCATGAATAAAGGAGATAGTCTATACAAGACAATAAAGTTTGGGGTCTTGTCCCATTACCAAAAGGTGCGAAACCCATTGTTGCAATGGATATTAAAACCAAAAGGTATTCGAATGGTAATGTGAAAAGATATAAGGCTCGTCTTGTGGCTAGAGACTTTATTCAAAGGGAAGGCATTGACTACAAGGAGGCTTTCTCTCTAGTTTCAATGAAAGACTCTTTCAGGACAATCATGGCACTTGTTGCACATTTTGACTTTGAGCTACAAACAGATGGATGTTAAGACGACGTTTTTCAATGGTAACATTGATGAAACGATTCTCTATGGTACAACCGGAAAACTTTGTGTCAGGAGACCCAAAGAATATGGTTTGAAAAATTAAGAAATCAACCATCTATGGGCTTAAGTGAGTTTTCCGTTAATGGTATAACAAGTTTCATCAAGTAAATTGTCCTCATTTGGTTCACGAGATATGAATGTTGTTGGTGTTTGTGTGTATCACAAGTTTTGTGGGAGTAAACGTATTTTCCTGATTTTGTAAGTTGATGACATACTGCTTGCCACTAATGATATAGACATGTTGAACGAAACTAAGAGATTTTTCATCAAGGAGTACTTTGAGATAAAGATCTTGGTGAGTTCTCTTCTTGCCATTGCAAGATTTGGATACATCGGGGTTACTTTCGAGGTATTCTTGGATTGTCAAAAAAGAGCTATATCGATAAAGTATTTTTACAAAGGGTTTTGGCCATGCACGGACTGTAATTCATGTGATACCCTATTGATAAGGGAGACAAGTTTAATATCAATTAATGCTTCAGGGATAAATTTAACAGAAAATGAAATACAGTAGCACTTCTATATGTTTCAACAATTGAGAATCTAACACAGTATATCAAGTTCATACTCAGATCCTTTTTTTTCTATTCTTCATTTTATGAATTATAGCATTCATTGGAATGATAGACAGATATTTAACTAAAATTTCGGGATGGAAATTTAGAAAGCCAGCCATAAGGTGTATACCAGGTTGCATAGAGAACATACAGGAGTATCATGATCTATTCAGCGAAAATCAGACCAATGGAGATCGTTGGATAATATGATTATGATAGATATGTTGGAATCTGACTGCAAAATATATGTCATTGGCGTTGCATATTTGGAGGAATGGTTAAAGAACCACTATTAAGTTAAGTATATGTGACAACACACGCAGTCCTATTATTGTACCAACCGAGAACATCGAATGATGTGACAAAGTTAAAGGACCAGAAGTTTCACTAGTTGTTAAAGAACACGAATATCAGAGTGGCTATTGATTTCTAGAAAAGCATATAGAAACAAACTCCATAAATCGTGAATGCCATTTACGTATAATGATTACCAACCAATGTCTTTCATGAGTATATTGCTCACATGGTTGATTTTCATCACTTTTGATGATATGCCAGTCCAGTGGGAGTTTGTATTTGGTTGTTGTCTGTTTTAGACACATTTTATCATGGATATTCGGTTAATTTCAGAAATAAAGTATTCAGTTCAGTTACACACTGATTAAAGTTTATGATTAATCTCACTTAAGAAATAAGGTTAGACCAATTGGAAATAGACATGATGGCACTCACACCTATACAAACATGTAATTATTTGTTTATTATGCCACATCACACTTCCCTATGAATTGTGTCTGTACTCTCATTTGGTTACATATGGCACTGTACGTGATTCCATTGTATGGATTAGTCAACGTAAATGTGAACACGATTAACAATGCTTTGCACTACCTCTATCCATAGACTGATGGACGGCCAGATTGTTTGCCAACTACTCCATAATATAATAAATAATAATCAATAATCAATAATATAACATACGCTACACAATCTTTGCAGTCCATAAGCGTTGTGCACACTCTTGAACAGTATTTACACGTTCTGGCCCAGTACGGAGATTTTTGAAAAGTCATAACACAATTGGGCGCCACCGCGTACACGCTTCTTAAAATGGAGCGATCGCTCACACTCTATTTAAGGTTTACATAGTCAACTTATAACGTGATTGATAACCAAAGATGAATATTTTGCACTATGCGTATTAGCCTTGTTCGTGGAAATTAAAGTTAGAGACGGGTGTTTGTTTCAAATGATGAGGGGTTGATTTGAACAAAATTGAAAGATAATGGTCATTCATTATCTTATTCTATTAGAGGGTCATGGTCCCCAATGTTGAGTTCTTACAAGCTTCTTTACATCCCCATCAATGGAGAAGCAAATTGATAGGAGATCACCAATCAATTGGAAGATCATAACCAATCAATTGGAAGATAACCAATTCCGGCGAAGAATCTGGTTCAAGGTACGCTTTCGTTTTTATTTTGATATTCTCAATAATTTCAACATGGATGATTACAAGGTTGATTATTGATTGTTTTAGATCAATTCATCCTTAATATAATTTCTATCATTTTTTCTTAGGTGAATGTAGTTTCGTGTCATTTTCATTTGGCTATATATAAGAATTGAGCAAACCGAGTCCATCATCTAGTTTCTTTGAAAGTATGCAATTGTTCATGGTGGTGTATGCAACAGAAGATAAATTGAGCAAGCCAGATAGGTATAAGACGTGTATATACAGTGGATTTTTTTAGTTTATTTTGTGAAAGGCCCAAGTCAAAAGATATCGATAAACACCAAGATCTAAAACAGACACTCACACAACTCACCCTCTCCCACAAACCAGAAAGTAACATATAGGAATTAAAGATTGAACATGAGATTTCTTTCGACCTAAGCCCCGGAGGTTCAACAAGTATTGAATTTCTAGGTGAATTAGGTTTACCAACAACCACGAGGGATGCTATTGATTGAGTCTACGACAGAACCCAATAAACACAACCACCCTTAGATGGACCCATTGACCAACATAAATCCATGAATACCGAGGATCGAATATCTAGGTTGCTTATCACATACACCAAGACTAATGATACCAATTCTTGCATATCATTGAAGCCCTATAAGTATCCATGTATGAACAAATAAAACAAAATAATCTCTTACAATAATATGAAGTACCTAAACTCTCAACTTGTACCTACATGGAACACACTTAGAGATTTCTTGTCAACACAAAACACCAAACGCGTGGATATTCTTCCCGCTACACCTGTGACTTATATAAAAAACTCTAATTGGGACATTGGATGATCCATATCCTTCTCCTGAAATACGCAACTCATTAATCACAATACAAATTAAGAATAGACATGAACCTTTAAAATACAAAACACTAGCAATCATTATAAACAAACAATATCACTCATCTTCTTAGTAATATCCACACACCAAAGTGAGAACTACAACCACGACCGTATGCTTCTCATTTTCACACACATATCACCGTCTTCGTCCAGATGATTTATTCCACACTGCGCACTCCCCCCTCGCATTTTTCATTTCGGTATTCAATCAATATTACACAGACTACTACCACATCGCCAATGCCACCATTATCCCAATGCGGGCATAGGATCGATATTTCCCCCACATCATCACCCAAGGATTATGAGACAGACTCTGATACACCACTTTGCTTTCTTTGAGAGCACTCATCTCGCTCACTGTCTTTATATAATCATACATTCGTCGTGGACTCCCCACAATGTCGCCCATCAAACATTGATAGCTCTTCCACCGTCGGCCCATTTTACCACAACTTTATCCTTATACTATACACATAAAAAATCAATTATACGACCTAATAATATAAGCAACATTACAAATCTTCAACTAAATATCACTTACCCATAACATATTCGATCACATTTACACAGATCTATAGGTATAGTGCAATCGAGCACAAATGTACGCGCGGTATGCGACCACATCAAAAATACAGACTATGCATGGTTGCGGTGTTCGTTCACCGTGAGTTATTAATGGAAGGTTCACACAAACTCAAATATTTCAAATAATTAAAAAAAAAAAAAAAAAAAAAAAAAAAAAACTCTATAACTTCACACATTACAACACATTATAAGCCAAACATGACATCACCTTATAAACGCAACATCTAATAAATGTTGCAATAAAATGCAAATAAAAAAAAAAAAAAAAAAAAAACAAGAAAAACATAAATACAACTTATAAGGGAAGATGGAAAATAACAAACACCATGATTGCTCAAACACAACTCCGAAACTCAAGAATTATTGACACCGAGACACATGAACAACATGAGAAGTACTACCATTTGTCATACAAAAATCCTTCACCATATCTAGCATTCTACACTGAGGACAGAAACATTGCGCGTGCAGGACAGACATCACAGACCAACACTTATCCCAAATTGCACACTGGGGAAAAGTAATTATTCTCCCAATGAGGTATGAATCTTTGTCATTATTGCTTTTGTTGCTAAATGGTACTTTTGTCGTGAGTATCTAGACAAAAACAGAAAAACACATGATAAATAGACAATATTTAATTTCAGTTTCACCGTTAATGACTGACACAATCAACACTACCCACCTTACAACCCAAACACACAAACAACAACTTGCACCCGACATACCACAATATTAACAACACTCCACTACAAGGTAAACAAAGTGATAGAAATAATGCAACAATCAGACTACATAAATTTTGCACCAATTGACACAGACCAAAACTGCGAATCGTATACATCTATATAGCTTTCAAACACCACTCACTCAAAAGGACAAAGGAAATAGCATAAACCAACTTACCAATAAATCACGCACATACACAGGGAGAGCAAACACACCTTGTCCATTCCTACATATACTGTTATATACTACCTACCTATACTACCTTTTCATATATATATATTATATATATATATATTATATATATATAGACACACCCACTAGGTATAAGCACGTGCAATGCACGTTGCTAGTTTATATATAATTTTTTTTGGTTCATTTAAATAATTAATGATGTAATGTTTAATATAATTGATAAATAATTACACATTGTGATATATAATTTTAAATTTGAATAGTGTTAAATTCTAATTAAAATGTATAAGTTTGTTTCGTACTATTATATTATATTAAATTTTACACTTAATCATGAACCTTTTGTCCATAATAAAATAATAGATAAAATTATAATACAAAATTAAATAAATAAATATTTTTTCCTTCATGAGTTCAATGTACCTTACCAAATAAATTATTAGCATTTTTAAATGATAATCTCCCATATCCATTTTTTTTAGTTTCATTTTTTCCTAGTGACTAAAATGTAGTAGTACAAGTCTTTTACATGTCTCATTCATTTATTAATAGTTCTATAAAAGACGTAATGCATTGCAAGACGTCGATGTTTAGAATCAAGAATCACAAATTTAGACGTGTCAACGCGAAGAATAAGCATCATAAGGGTTTCGTATTTTAATATTATTTTTAATATTTTTAAGACATAAAATAATTTTTATTTTAAAAAATAGTTTTTTTTTTCTATATAATTATAAAAAAAAATAGGAAAAAAAAATTTTTTACTATATCATTAAAATCATTTAATATTTAAAACTAATACTTACTAAACATTTAATATATACATAATATTGCTAATTAGTGTTAGAAGATTTAATTTTTTTAATTAATTACGGAACTAAACATGAGCATTAATTATAGGATTTATATGAAAAATCTGTGGATTTGATAATTTCGATATCTGGAAAATGGAGATGAAGGGTTTTGGTTCAAAATCGAGAATGATTCCGACGTAAAGTTTGTGAAAATTCAATTGGGGTCGAACTGAGTGCCATAAATACATAAAAATAATTCAAAAGTAAATCTATCTTTACTAATTAGATTCCTTATATATCCTACCAATTAGTCCCAACACTATTTTGGGTAATTAGCAGAAATGGTCCCAAACGTTTACACTCTTTGCTAAAATGGTCCCTATCGTTTTAAAATGCATTTGTTACCTTTATTTCAAACATTTCTTGCAGAATTGGTCATTTCTATCTATTCCGTTAATTCCTTCCGTTAAATAGACATGTGATCCACGTGGAATGCACTTACATCATATGAAAATGGAAAAAAATATTTAAAAGTGGATATTCAGAACAATGCGTCCCCATCGTTACACTCTTGCTAAAAATGGTCCATATCGTTAAAATGGCATTGTACCTTATTCAAACGTTTCTTGACGGAATTGGTCCTTCCATCCATGAACCGTTAAACATCCGTTAGAAACTTATGGTAATTTGCAGAAACGGTCCCTATGAATTTGCAATAATATTTAAAAAAAAAAAAAAAAAATCTCTCATATTTTTCTCCGTCTTATAATTTTGGTGAATATAATTCTCTATTTGCTTGATAAATTTTTTAATATAAATTTAATTATTTATTAGAATATTTTTACTATGACGTCAAAAATTTTCGGGTCATTATACAAAATATATAAAGTAAATATTTAATAGGTGCAGTTTAATTTTTTTTCTTCTTTTTAATCCACATTGTTATTTTACCCCCATTTGTTTCAATAAGGAAAAAAAAAAAAAGAATTCGAAAAAAAAAAAAAAAAAAAAATAATTATATATTTTGTGTTAAAAAAAAAAAAAAAAAAAAAAAAAAAAAAAATATAAAAATTCAATAAAAAATATAAATTATACAAAAAAAAAATTGTTTCACAAAAATAATAAACGTAAATGAAATAATTTTTTTAAAAGAATAGGACGAGTTAGACGTCTTTTTTAAGACGTTCGTTTAATTATTTTCGATGTTCGTTTGTACTATCCGATATGTCACAATATAATTCTCGAAACGAGTTTTAATATGACCGGTAAAAGAACGTTAATTGAAACTCGTCATATTGAAACTCGTTTCGAGAATTATATTGTGGCAATATCAGAATAGTACAAAACGAACATCGAAAATAATTAAACGAGCGTCTTAAAAAGACGTCTAACTAATCTATTCTTTAAAAAAAATATTTCATTACGTTTATTATTTTTGTGAAAACAATTTTTTTATTAATAATTTATATATTTTATTAGAAATATTTTATATGGGTATGACGTCAAAAAAATTTAGATCATTACACAAAAATATAATAAAATAACATTGAATAAGATCAAATTCGAATTTTTTTTTCTTATTGGAAACGAAATGGGAAAATAAAAAAAAATGGGATTAAAAAAAAAAAATAATTAGAACTTGAACCTATTAATATTAAATTATTATATGTTTATATTGATCCGAAAATTTTTGACGTCATACCATGTAAAAATATTCTAATAAAATAATATAAATTATATAAAAAATTATATTTTTTTTACCTAAATATTTTTGAGCCAAAGAGGAGAAAAATAGGCTAACACTTTAATAAATAAAAATTTTATTTTAAATATTATTGGCAAATTTTATAGGGACCATTTCTGCAAATTACCATAAGTTTCTAACGGATGTTTAACGCTTCATGGATGGAAGGACCAATTCCGCCAGAAACGTTTGAAATAAGGGGTACAATGCCCATTTAAAACGATAGGGACCATTTTAGCAAAGAGTGTAAATGTTGGGACCATTTTTTGACTAATTACTCCACTTTTAAATATTATTGGCAAATTCTATAGGGACCATTTCTGCAAATTACCATAAGTTTCTAACGGATGTTTAACGGTTCATGGATGGAAGGACCAATTCTGCAAGAAATGTTGAAATAAAGGTACAAATGCCAATTTTAAACGATAGGGACATTTTACAAAAAAAGTGTAAAACGTTGGGGGCCATTTTGCTAATTACCCAAAATAGTGTTGGGACTAATTGTAGAAAAATGAATCTAATTAGTAAGATAGATTACTTTGAATTATTTTTATGTAATTTATGGCACTCAGTTCGACCCCAATGAATTGTCACAAAACTTTACCGTCGGAATCATTATCGATTTCTGAACCAAAAACCCTTATCTCCATTTCCAGATATCGGAATTATCAAATCACAGACTTTTTCATATATCCTATAATTAATCGCCCTCATGTTTAGTTCCTTCATTAATTAAAAAAAATTAAAATTCTTCTAAACATAATAGCAATATTTATAGTATTATATTAAAAAAAAAAAAAAAAAAAAAAATTTTAAATATTAAATGATTTTATGATATAGTAAAAAAATCTATTTTTTGATAAATATTAAAAAAAAAAAAAAAACCTATTTTTCTAAAATCAAAATATATTTATGTCTTAAAAATAATTAAAATAATATTTAAAAATACGAAACGCATTATGATGCTTATTCTTCGCGTTGACACATCTAAACTTGTGATTCTTGATTCTCAACATCGACGTCTTGCAATGCATTACGTCTTTTAGAACATTATTAATAAATGAAGAGAAATGTAAAAGACTTTGTACTACTACCATTTTAGTCCATAGGAAAAAATGAAACTAAAAAAAAATGGAATATGGAGGATTATCAATTTAAAAATGCTAATAAATTATTTGGTAAGGTACATTGAACTCAATGAATTTGAAAAAATATTTTATTATTTAATTTTGATTATAATTTTATCTTCTTATTTTATTAGTACAAAAGGTTCATGATTAAGTGTTAAAATTTAATATAAGATAATAGTACGAAACACAGACTTATACATTGTAATTTAGGAATTTAACAATATTCAAATTAAAATTAATATATCACAATGTGTAATTATTTATCAATTATAAAACATTACATCATTAATATTTAATGAACCAAAAAAAAAATTATATATAAACTAACAAACGTGAATGCACGTTGGCTATACTAGTGTTTGTGTGTCTATATATATATATATATATATCTATATATATATATATATATATATATATATATATATATATATATATTGTTGCCTCCCTTATGCTATTATTTAATTTTTATGCATTCTCTTACCATTTATAGAATTTGAAAACTATATAACTACAATTCATTTTCTTTTCAAAATAGTGCCAAAATTTATTATTATTTCAATTTCTCACATGTTACCCTGTATAGGATTTTATATGGTATTCGCGTCAAGTTTTTGTTGTTTGGTTGCTAAGGTGGTATAAAGTGACATTTTAACACCCAATGAAAAATGAAATTAAAATATTGTCTATATCATGTTTCTATTTTTGTCTAATACTCACGACAAAAGACCATTTAAACAAAAGCAATAATGACAAAGATTCATACCTCATTGGGAGAATAATTACTTTTCCCATTCTTGGGAAGTTGTCATATCTCACACTCGCAATGTTTTCCATTAGAATTGCTAATATTAAGATTTTATACAAATGTAGACTCATTTTTCATGTTCTCGTCATATCTTATTTCGATTGTTTGGACCAATCAATTGTGTTTTATATTTCATCTTCTTTTATAAGTTGTATTTTTTTTTTCTTTGATTTAGAATGTATGCAAACTTGAGTATAAGATGATAACATTATTTAGATTGCGTTTAAAGATGTCTGTTTCTTATAATGGTTATGAAGTTATAGAGTTTTTTTTTTTTTTTTGTTTTTTTATATTTTTATACAGTTTTGGTGAAACTTCCGTACCACGTGACATCACCGCAACCATGAAAGCTTATTTTGATGGTCCATACCCCACATTTTGCTCGATGCACAACCTATAAGAGATGGTAAATGGGATCGATTTATGGTAATTATATTTATTATATTTGTAAATTTTTATATTCATTAGTCTATAAATTGATTTTTTATTTATATTATATATAAGATAAATATAGTCTGGGCCGACTGTGAATACTATCAATGTGTATGGCACATGGAAGGTCACGACGAATGATATATATAAAGACATGACGAATGATGCTCGCAAGAAAGCAAAGTGTACAAGTCAATCTAATAATCTCATTGTTGACTGGAGAGAACATGGCCCGCATTGGATAAGTGCAGTGCATTGGGATAGTCTTGTAAATTATTGGAATACCGAGAAATGGAAAAAATGCAAGATTGCAAAGAAAAATCATCTGGAAAGACGGATGGTGAAATGAAGAAGCATACTGTCGGTTTAGTCTCCTTTGTGATTACTAAGAAGAGACTGATATTTTTTTATAATTATTTCTATTTTGTATTTTTAAAGTTCATGTATATTCTTATTTGATTGTGATTAATGAGTTGCGTATTTCAGGAGAAGGATATGGATCATCCAATGTCCCAATTAGAGTTTTTTAGTCATGTTCACAAAAAGAATCACGGACTTGGGTGATTTTGTTGCCAAGAAAAATCTACGTGTGTTCATGTAAGACCCAATTAGAGTTTATGTACTTCATAGTTTGTAAGAATTATTTTATTTTCATAAAAGTAGTGCTTAATAGCATTACTCATAAATATTGTATATTTTTTGAAAATTCCCAACAATCCACATTGTCAAGACCCAAAATTACCAACTAATCTAGGGCAGAAATGTATGGCTCGATTATACAATGACGACTGTCGAAAGAAGGCCTAAGATTTTACAATGGACCTAAAACTAGCCCAAGATCTAACTTGAGCAAGGCTTCCCCAAAGGTAGTCCAAAGTAAAAGTAACAAAAAGCAAGATCACAAGCCCAGGATTAAGCAAGAGAAAATTAAGCAATTTTAAGATTTAATTATTATTATTAATCAAATTATTAAAAAAAAAAGGTCTCAAAAACCAAGTGTTAATTATATATAATATGTTTTAATAATTTTAAAACTATATTACCAAATAATATAGATTTAGTAAGTGTGGTCCTTCACTCAAATCACAACAGTTAAATTCCAATTCAAATCTCGATACTTTGGATGTTGGGAAAGAAAGAAAAATAGGGATGAGAGGATCCATTTGATAGAAAATATATTAAGGATTATTGATCTAAAACAATCAATAATCAACCTTGTAATCGTCCATGTTGAAATTAACGAGAATATCAAAATGAAAACAGAAGCGTACCTTGAACCATAGATCCATAGGTGTCTGATTCTTCGCCGGAATTGGTTATGATCTTCCAATTGATTGGTGATCTCCTTATCAAATTTGCTCTCCATTGATGGGGATGTAGAGAAGCTTGAAGACCCACTAACAATTGGGGACCATGACCCCTCTAATAGGAATAAGATAATGAATGGCCATTATCTTTCATTTGCTTCAAATCAGCCCCTCATCAATTTGAAACAAATATCCGGTCTCTACACTTTCATTCCATGAAATTTAATACCCATTAGTCAAAATTCATCTTTGGTAGATCACTTTAATTGACTAATAAACTTTAAATAATAGCACCACACATTTTAATACGTTACGTGTGGCCCCAATTATGTTAGAACTTTCCAACAATCTCCCACTGGGCCAAACGTGTAACCTTTCAAATGTGCACAACCTTATGAGCTCAAAATTTTTGCTATTATTATTATTATGGGTATTGCAAACAATCTCGTCCATCAGTCATATCGATATAGGATCAAAGCGATTTTCGTCACATTTAACGTGACTAAATCCATCAATGGTCACGTACACCCATATAACCAAATGACATAGATCAATCATGGAAGTATAGCATGGAAATTACATGTTATGTGATCCAACATGTCTATTTCCAACTGGTCCAACCTTATTTCTTAAGTGAGATCAACCATAAACTTTAATCAGAGTGAAACTGAACTGAATACTTTATTTCTGAAATTAACCGAATATCCATGGATAAAATGTGTCTAAAACAGACAACATCCAAATACAAACTCCCACTGGACTGGTATATCATCAAAAGATGAATCACCCATGTGAGCAATATACTCATGAAAGACCTTGGGTAGTATCCATTTAGTAAATGGATTCATGATTATGGAGTTTGTTTCTATATGCTTTATAGAAATCTAACCACTCTGATTTCTTTCCTTAACAACTATGAACTTAATGTCTTTAGACTTTGACATTGTCATGTTCCCGTTGGAATACAAGACTGCTATTGTCACATAATAACTTAACTTAAATGGCCTTTCAATTCCATCCAAAATATGCAGCCCAGTGACAATATTTTGCAATCAATTCCATGATCATAATCAGATTATCCAACGATCTCCAATTGGTCTGATTTTCCTGAATGTGATCATGTAATCCTTAGTTCTCTATAAACATTGAATAACCTTATGGCTGCTTTCCAAATTTCCATCCTGAAATTTAGTTAAAAATCTGTCTAGCATTCCAATGAATGCTATATCCGGATGTGTATAAACTTGAGTATACATTAAATTCTCAATTGCTGAAGCATATAGAATTTTACGTATTTCCTTTTCTTTAAATTTATCATTGAAACTTTAATTGAGACTAAACTTGTCTCCCTTATCAATAGGGGTGTCACCTATTTACAGTCCTGCATGCCAAACCTTTTAAATGCTTTATCGATATAGCTCTTTTGTAACAATCCAAGAATACCTCGAAAGTAATCCCGATGTATCCAAATCCTTAATACAAAAGAGACGTCACCAAAAATTTTCATCTCAAAATTCCTTGATGAAAATTTCTTAGTTTCGTGCAACTATCATTAATGGCAAGCAGTATGTCATCAACATACAAAATCAGGAATATATGTTTACTCCCACTGCACTTGTGATACACACAATCACCAACAACATTCATCTCGAAACCAAATGAGATAATTACTTGATGAAACTTGTGGTACCATTAACGGGAAACTCACTTAAGCCCATAGATGGATTTCTTTAATTTTCAAACCATATTCTTTGGGTCTCCTGACACAAAGTTTTTTCGGTTGTACCACATAGATCGTTTCATCAATGTCACCATTGAAAAACGTCGTCTAAACATCCATCTGTTGTAGCTCAAGATCAAAATGTGCAACAAGTGCCATAATTGTCCTGAAAGAGTCTTTCATTGAAACTAAAGAGAAAGCCTCTTTGTAGTCAATGCCTTCCTTTTGAATAAAGTCTCTAGCCACAAGACGAGCCTTATATCTTTTCACATTACCATTCGAATCCCTTTTGATTTTAAATATCCATTTGCAACCAATGGGTTTCGCACCTTCTGGTAATGGGACAAGATCCCAAACTTTATTGTCTTGTAAAGACTTATACTCCTTATTCATGACATCAATCCACTTTTGAGAGTTATTACTTTGCATTATTTGATGAAAGTTAATTGATCAGATCTTCTTTCACCAATACATGTCATCCTTATTTTATTGGAGAGAGACTATAAAAATATCCAGAATTGTCTTTCTCCCTTTTATAGTGGATTTCCTTAATAATGTTTGTTGTTGAGTTTGAATTTCTGGAACAATCTCTTGATTGTGTATAGGGGATTTTGTAATGAAGTCTTGATCCGAAATCGCTTCTTGAACAAGATCTGGAGCAAGAATTTGTCCCTGAACCTGATCATTGTCAATTGCAACAAAAGAAATATATACACATACTTCATTCAAGACAAAATCATTACCCTTACAACTTTATCTCCCCCCGCAAACTCTACATCATCAAGGAACCGAACATTTCCCGTTTGAAAATTGACTTGATAGTGGGATCTTTAAAAAATATTGTAACCCCTTAAAAAAAATTGCTTTATTTGGAACTGTGTTCAGAATTTAAGCTGCAGTCTTTACTGATCTTTACTAGAAAGATTCTGATGTATCGTGGAATGATTCCACATTTCTCTAGGAATTTTAGCAAAAGGCCTTGGACATTGTTCTTCTGATTCGTCATATCTATCATAGTATTTACCACTATGGTAAGATCTGACTTAATGAATTCTTTTACTGAGTTGATTTTCAATCTCAGTCTTGTATGCCTGAACATGTCCAAGGTTTGGGATTCTTCATAAATGAGATATATGTAACCATATTGAGAAAATTCGTCTATGAACTTAATAAATGACTGTTGACCATTCCAAGAAACCCGAAAGAAATGGTCCACAGATAACCGTATGAATTAGTTATAAGACGTCCGAAGTCATATGACACTTAATCTCCTTATGTTTGTTTATTTGTCCTTAATGCAATTGATATTGACACTTAAGTCTGAAAAATAAGGAATCAAGAATTCCTTCTAACACAAGATTTTTTCATTCTCTTTTGAGAGAAGTGACCTTATTGCTTGTGCCAAAACAAAGCAGAATTCTCATTGGTTAATTTATGTTCAATACCATGCGGATTCACATATTCTTTATAAGAGACAATTGTATTAAACTGATATAGGTTATCATTACCGGATAAAGAACTGGTGCCCACAAGATTTGAGGTAAGAAAGAGAACATCCTGACTATTTCAAATTGAACAAGGGTAACCAAAGTTGTCCAATGTAGAAATAGAAACCAAATTTTGTCCAAAAGACGGTACCGCAAATGTCTCTTTCAAATTCAAATAATAACAGGCCTTTAATGATAACCTAAAGTCCATATAGCCTCAACCTTAACTGATTGCCATCACCCCATATAGATGAATCTTTCAGCATCAATTAGTTTGGCAGATCAGACAACCCCGCATATACACACTTATTTGAATAGTAGTACTGAAATATATTCAACAAGTGTGTCTAGGTATTGACATTAAATTTACCTCAAAACAAACCAAAATGAGAAGTGTACTTTTCTTCACACGCTAAGCGTGATATTTAGTACAGTCTCTCTTTATATATCCCAGATTTTCACAAAAGTTATAGCTTAATTTATCATTTTCAGACTTTTGCTGTTTATTTTAAACCGAACCGAATGCAGCTTTGTTATTCTTTATTATCCTTAGAAGTACTTGCCAAGTGAGTAATGCCAATTTTATTTTGCTTTAGTATTTCTTCTTCTTGCACATAATATGGAAATGAGCTCATTAAGAGTCCACTTTCCCCTTTTGACAGTTGTAACTGCCCTTAATCAGCAAATTTGTGCAAGAAGCGGAATCAATACCAAATGTAAGAGCAAGTCATCAGACAGCTCGAGCTTTAGTGCTTTAAGCTTAGAAGCGATGTGAGACATCTTCATGATGTACTCCCTTATATTTCCTTTGCCTTTATACTTTATTGAAATCAAGCTTTGCAAAAGCGTGCTTGTTTCAGCCTTATCGTTTTTCGCAAAACGTTTCTCATTTCGGCAAGAAATCATTGGCATTAGTTACTTCTTCAGATACTGTGCCTCCAAAGGCTTCCGGAATGCCGCGCTTAATGATCATTAGACTCATGCGATTTGAGCGATCCCACTTCTCAAAGTTCCCTTTTTCCATCAGATGAACTTTCTTCCGTAAGAGAAACGGGTTGCTCAATCCGAAGCGCATGATCTAGATCTTTGCAGCCAAGAACAATTAATATGTTCTTTTTCCAATACTTGAAGTTCGTTCTATTTAGCACTGGAATGGAGTTGATGTTGACAGATATAGCAGAAGCGGATGGATTAACTGAATAGAGAACTTATTCTCAATAAACATGTTCACATTGGAATCCGTATAAACAATTAAGTTATTCAAATAATGGTACGTCCCATCTCAAGATACCTAACACATCATTAATATCAAGTCTTTGGATAGTAATATTAACTGTAAGTGGTACTCTTGATGTAGTGATCAAACATTGACAATAAATCCTGTCAAATAATAAACCCATCTTTGGATTGATTTATTATTCACATGGAAACCTTATAATTGTCACACGTTTACCACCACAAGTGTGCATACAACTCGGCCAAATATTAACCTTCCATTGGGCCGGCTAATATCCACATGAACAAGCATACACACGAATTCCTTCTAATATTCTAAGTTAATTAATTTCCACAAGAGATGTTGCTTTGGTAACATGTTACTTCAATTAAGTCACTTTTGAATATTATATTCTCAAATGAATCCTTTATACCAAAATTTGAAAAGCGGAATACTTAATTGTATTTATCTTGAAACTTTAAGGGCCTAAGGGTTAATAATTCAATACTTTATGGATTAAAATTAATTAATTCAAAACTTTAGAGACCAATAATAAATTATAGAAAACTTTAGGGACCCAAAATTTAATAGTTCAAAACTTTATGGGTCAATAAATAAATTATTGGAAAGTTTAGAAGTCAAAAATCAATTATTAGAAACTTTAGGGCAAGTTGGGCCTTGAGGTTATGGGCTTTAATAACTCAACCCCTGAAGTTTAAAGTTTTGGTTATTAAGCCCCTATAAAGTTAAAATTCATCCAATTGGGCCTTATAAAGTTCTGGGTTTAATAATTCAACCCCTGAAGTTCTGAAATTGATTAATTTGGGCCATTTAAGTTCTGAATTTTATAATTGAGCCCCTGAATGTTCATAATTGGTTTAAATTGGCCCCTAAAGTTTCTAAAAATTGTTTTTTTGACTTCTATACTTTCCAATAATTTATTTATTGACCCATAAAGTTTTGAACTATTAAGTTTTGGGTCCCTAAAGTTTTCAATAATTAATTATTGGTCCCTTAAGTTTTGAATTAATTAATTTTGACCCCTAAAGTATTGAATTATTAACCTTTAGGCCCTTAAAGTTTCAAGATAAATACAATCAAGTATTCCGCTTTTCAAATTTTGGTATAAAAGACTCATTTGAATATATAATATTCAAAAGTGAATTGATTGAAGCAATATGTTGCCAAAGCAACCTCTCTTGTGGAAATTAATTAACTTAGAATATTAGAAGGAATTCGTGTGTATGCTTGTTCATGCGGATATTAGCCGGCCCAAAGGAAGGTTAATTTTTGGCCGAATTGTATGCACACTTGTGGTGGTAAACATGTGACAATTATAAGGTTTCCATGTGAATAATAAATCAATCAAAAGATGAATTTATTATTTGACAGGAGTTATTGTCAATGTTTGATCACTACACCAAGAGTACCACTTATAATTAATATTATTGTCCAAAGACTTGATATTAATGATGTGCTAGGTATCTTGAGATGGGGACGTACCATTATTTGAATAAATTAATTGTTTATACGGATTCCAATGTGAACATGTTAATTTGGAATAAGTTTTTTATTGAGTTAATCCATCCCTTCTGCAATATCTGTCAACATCAACTTCATTCCAGTGCTAAACAAAACAAACTTCAAGTATTGGAAAGAGAGCATATTAATTGTTATTGGCTGCAAAGATCTAGATCATGCGCTCTGGATTGAGCAACCCGCTTCTCTTACGAAAAAAAGTTCATCTGATGGAAATGGAAACTTTGGGAAGTGGGAGCGCTCAAATCGCATGAGTCTAATGATCATAAAGCGCGGCATTTCGAAAGCCTTTGGAGGCGCACTATCTAAAGAAGTGACTAATGCTAATGATTTCTTTGCTGAAATTAAGAAACGTTTTGCGAAAAACGATAAGGGTGAAACAAGCACGTTTTTGCAAAGCTTGATTTCAATAAAGTATAAAGGCAAAGGAAACATAAGGAAGTACATCATGAAGATGTCTCACATTGCCTCTAAACTTAAGGCACTAAAGCTCGAGATGTATGATGACTTGCTCTTACATTTGGTATTGATTCCGCTTTTTGCACAATTCAGCTGATTAAGGGCAGTTACAACTGTCAAAAGGGGAAAGTGGACTCTTAATGAGCTCACTTCCATATTATGTGCAAAAAGAAGAAATGCTTAAGCAAAATGAAACTGACATTATTCACTTGGCAAATACTTTTAAGGATAATAAAGAATAACAAAGCTGCATTCAATTCGGTTTAAAATAAATAGCAAAAACCTGAAAATGATAAATTTAGCTGTAACTTTTGTGAAAATCTGGGATATTTAAAGGGAGATTGTACTAAATACCATGTTTGGCGTGTAAAGAATGGTACGCTTCTCGCTTTGGTTTGTTTTGAGGTAAATTTAATGTCAATACCTAGACACACTTGTTGAATCTATTTCGGTACTACTATTCAAATAAGTGTGTATATGCGGGGTTGTCTGATCTGTCAAAACCAATTGATGCTGAAAGATTCATCTATGTGGGGTGATGGCAAATCAGTAAAGGTTGAGGCTATATGGACCTTAGGTTATTATTTGAATTTGAAAGAGACATTTACGGTACCGTCTTTTGGACGGAATTTGGTTTCTATTTCTACATTGGACAAATTTGGTTACTCTTGTTCAATTTGAAATAGTCAGATTGATCTCTTTCTGATAACTTATATCAGTTTAATACAGTTGCCTCTTATAAAGAAATCTTGTATATGAATCCGCATGGTATTGAACATAAATTAACCAATGAGAATTCTGCTTTGTTTTGGCACAAGCAATAAGGTCACTTCTCTCAAAAGAGAATGAAAAATCTTGTGTTAGAAGGAATTCTTGATTCCTTATTTTTCAGACTTAAGTGTCAATATTAATTGCATTAAGGAAAAAATAAACAAACATAAGGAGATTAAGTGCCATATGACTTCGGACGTCTTAGAACTAATTCATACGGTTATCTGTGGACCATTTCCTTCGGATTTCTTGGAATGGTCAACTGTCATTTATTAAGTTCATAGACGAATTTTCTCAATATGGCTACATATATCTCATTTATGAAGAATCCCAAACCTTGGACATGTTCATGGCATACAAGACTGAGATTGAAAATCAACTCAGTAAAAGAATTCATTAAGTCAGATCTTACCATAGTGGTGAATACTATGATAGATATGATGAATCAGGAGAACAACGTCCATTGCCTTTTGCTAAAATTTCTAAAGGAATGTGAAATCATTCCACAGTATATCAGGATCTTTCTAGTAAAGATCAGTAAAGACTGCAGCTTAAATTCTGAACACAGTTCCAAATAAAGCAATTTTTTAAGGGGTTACAATATTTTTAAAGATCCCACTATCAAGTCAGTTTTCAAACGGGAAATGTTCGGTTCCTTGAGGATGTAGAGTTTGCGGGAGGAGATAAGGTTATAAGGTTTGTCTTGAATGAAGAATATGTATATAATTCTTCTGTTGCAATTGACAATGATTAGGTTCAAGGACAAATTCTTGCTCCAGATCTTGTTCAAGAAGCAATTTCGGATCAAAACTTCATTACATAATCCCCTATATACAATCAAGAGATTGTTTCAGGAATTCAAACTCAACAACCTCAAGTACAAAGTTATTAAAGAAATTCACTATAAAAGGGAGAAAGACAATTCTGGATATTTTTATAGTCTCTCTCCAATAAAATAAGGATGACATGTATTGGTGAAAGAGCAAAGTAATAACTCTCAAAAGTGAATTGATGCCATGAATAAGGAGTATAAGTCTATACAAGACAATAAAGTTTGGGATCTTGTCCCATTACCAGAAGGTGCGAAACCCATTGGTTGCAAATGGATATTTAAAACCAAAAGGGATTCGAATGGTAATGTGAAAAGATATAAGGCTCGTCTTGTGGCTAGAGACTTTATTCAAAAGGAAGGCATTGACTACAAAGAGACTTTCTCTCTAGTTTCAACGAAAGACTCTTTCAGGACAATTATGGCACTTGTTGCACATTTTGATCTTGAGCTACAACAGATGGATGTTAAGACGACGTTTTTCAATGGTAACATTGATGAAACAATCTATATGGTACAACCGGAAAACTTTGTGTCAGGAGACCCAAAGAATATGGTTTGAAAATTAAAGAAATCCATCTATGGGCCTAAGTGGGTTTCCCGTTAATGGTATCACAAGTTTCATCAAGTAATTGTCTCATTTGGTTTCGAGATGAATGTTGTTGGTGATTGTGTGTATCATTTGGGGGCGGGGGCATGGGTTGTAAATTAAAGTTCTTAAAGCCCCTCCTTGCAAATTAAAATTAGGGTTAATATTTATAAATCAGTCCCTAAAGTTTAAAGTTAATTCTAATTGGGCCTTAAGGTTATGGGTTTTAATAATTCAGCCCCTGAAGTTCTGAAATTAATTAATTTGGGTCATTTAAGTTCTGAATTTAATTATTAAGTCCCTGAATGTTCATAATTGGTTTAGTTTGGTCCCTAAAGTTCCGCATAATTGTTTTTTTAAATCCTAAACTTTCCAATTATTAACATTTAGCCCCTAAAGTTTTAAATTATTGATTTTTGGGTCTCTAAAGCTTTCAATAATTGATTTTTGACCCATAAAGTTTTGAATTAATTAATTTCAACCCCTAAAGTATTGAATTATTAACCCTTAGGCCCTTAAAGTTTCATAATGAATAAAATTAAGCATTCTACTTTTCAAATTATGGTATAAAGGACTCAATTAATTTTATAATATTCAAAAGTGAATTGATTGAAGCAATATGTTGCCAAAGCAACCTCTTTTGTGAAAATTAATTAACTTAGAATATTAGAAAGAATTCGTGTGTATGATTGTTCATGCGGATATTGACCGGCCCAAAGGAAGGTTAATATTTGGCCGAATTTGATACACACTTGTGGTGATAAACATGTGACAATTATAAGGTTTCCATGTGAATAATAAATCAATCCAAAGATGGGTTTATTATTTGACAGGATTTATTGTCAATGTTTGATCACTACACCAAGAGTACCACTTACAGTTAATATTACTGTCCAAAGACTTGATATTAATGATGTGCTAGGTATCTTGAGATGGGATTTACCATGATTTGATTAATTGATTGTTGAATCTTAATATTGATGTGAGCATAATTCTTCCATTTTCTCTCTACAGCTAATTCATCTGCTACTACCATATCTGCTAATATCAACTCTATTCCCAAGCTCAATGGGACAAACTTCAAGGATTGGAAAGAGAGCGTATTAATTGTTCTCGGCTGCATGGATCTAGACCTTGCGCTCCGGATTGAGCAACCCACTCCTCTGACGGATGAAAGTTCACCTGATGAAAAGAGGAACTTTGAGAAGTGGGAACGCTCTAATCGCATGAGTCTGATGATCATTAAGCGCGGCATTCCGGAAGCCTTTCGAGGCGCAGTATCTGAAGAAGTGACTAATGCTAAGGATTTCCTTACCGAAATTGAGAAACGTTTTGCGAAAAACGATAAGGCTGAAACAAGCACGCTTTTGCAAAGCTTGATTTCAATAAAGTATAAAGGTAAAGGAAACATAAGGGAGTACATCATGGAGATGTCTCACATTGCTTCAAAGCTAAAGGCACTAAAGCTCGAGCTATCTGATGACTTGCTCGTACATTTGATATTGATATCGCTTCCTACACAGTTCAGTCAATTTAAGGTCAGTTATAACTGCCAAAAGGAGAAATGGTCTCTAAATGAGCTCATTTCATATTGTGTGCAAGAGGAAGAAAGGTTGAAGCAAGATAGAACTGAAAATGTTCACTTGCAAGCACTTCTAAGGATAAGGGCAAGAAAAGAAAGATGGAATTTCAAGCTGCTCCTAAGGGTCCCGTACATAAGAAACATCAAGTGGACAACAAAGAGGGATGTTTCTTTTGCAAAAGTACTGGACATGTGAAGAAGAATTGTACCAAATATCTCGCATGGCGTGCAAAGAAAGGTACAAATCTTACTTTGGTCTGTTCTGAGGTTAATTTAGCTTCAGTACCTAGAAATACTTGGTGGTTAGATTCTGGTGCTACTACTCATATAAGTATTTCTATGCAGGGATGCCTGAGCTACCGAAAGCCAAATGATGGTGAAAGATACATCTATGTTGGTGATGGCAAGTCGGTGGAAGTTGATGCAATAGGCATTTTTAGGTTATTGTTGGGAACTGGTCATTATTTAGATTTGAAAGACACTAAAGTTGTACCGTCTTTTAGACGGAATTTGGTTTCTGTTTCTTTGTTGGACAAATTTGGTTATTGTTGTTCATTTGGAAACAATCAGTTTAGTCTTTCTTTAAATTCTAATATTATTGGTACTGGTTTATTATCTACATTTGATAACCTATACTTGCTTGATACTGTTACATCATATAATGAAAACCTGCATGTGGAAACACGTGGTACTAAACGCAAATTAAATAAAGAAAATTCAGCAAAATTATGGCACAAGCGCTTAGGTCACATCTCTAAATCTAGAGTTGAACGACTTGTGTTAGATGGTATTTTGGATTCCCTTGACTTTACAGATTTTGATGTATGTATTGAATGTATCAAGGGAAAACAGACCAAAACAAAAGGATTAGGTGCTAACAGAACTTCGGATGTCTTAGAATTGATACACACAGATATTTGTGGTCCATTCCCTACGGCTTCTTGGAATGGTCAACAATATTTTATATCATTCATAGACGATTACTCACGTTTTGGGTACCTATATCTTATTCATGAAAAGTCTGAGTCGCTGGACATGTTCAAAGTGTTTAAAACTGAGGTTGAGAACCAACTCAACAAAAGGATAAAAAACGTTAGGTCTGACCGTGGTGGTGAGTACTACGGCAGAAATGACGGTTCAGGTGAACAATGTCCAGGACCATTTGCTAAATACCTAGAGGAATGTGGAATCGTCCCACAATACACCATGCCAGGGACGCCTAGCATGAATGGTGTAGCTGAAAGACGAAACAGAACTCTTAAGGATATGGTAAGGAGTATGATTAGTCATTCTACTTTACCAAAAATCACTCTGGGGAGAAGCATTAAAGACTGCAGCTTATATTCTGAACAGAGTACCAACTAAGGCTGCTGCTAAAACTCCTTATGAACTTTGGATAGGTAAAAAGCCTAGTCTAAAGCATTTTCACATTTGGGGATGTCCAGCTGAGGCTAGGCCTTATAGGCCATATGAAAAGAAATTGGACTCCAAAACAGTAAGCAGCTACTTTATTGGTTATTCTGAGCGATCAAGGGGCTATAAATTTTATGATCCCACAACTAAGTCAATTTTTGAAACGAGAACTGCAACATTTTTTGAGGATGTTGAGTTTGGGGGGAGAAATAAGGTTAGAGACATTGTCTTTGAGGAAGAAGTTGAGGATACTATTACTTTTGACAATGTACAAGTTCCTATACCTGTCATTGATCAAGAAGTATATCCAGAACCTCAACAAGACAATGTTGAAGAACCTCCCATCCAAAATGAGGTAATCATTCCAGAAGTTCAAACTCAACAACCTCAAGAACAACGACCTCAAGAACCAATACCTTTAAGGAGATCCACGAGAGAAAGGAAAAATGCTATTTCGGATGATTTTATAGTATTTCTCCATGAACATGAGGAAAATAATGGATTGATGGAAGATGATCCAATCAACTTTCGTCAAGCCATGCAGGGTTCAAAATCTCAAAAGTGGATTGATGCCATGAATGATGAGTATAAGTCTATGCAAGACAATAAAGTTTGGGATCTTGTCCCATTACCAGAAGGTGCGAAACCCATTGGTTGCAAATGGATATTTAAAACCAAAAGGGATTCAAATGGTAATGTGGAAAGATATAAGGCTCGTCTTGTAGCTAAAGGCTTTACTCAAAAGGAAGGTATTGACTACAAAGAGACTTTCTCTCCAGTTTCAACGAAAGACTCTTTTAGGACAATCATGGCACTTGTTGCGCACTTTGATCTTGAGTTACATCAAATGGATGTTAAGACGGCGTTTCTAAATGGTGACATTGATGAGACGATTTATATGGTGCAACCAGAAAACTTTGTGTCAGGAGACCCAAAGAATATGGTTTGCAAATTAAAGAAATCCATTTATGGGCTCAAGCAAGCTTCCCGTCAATGGTACCACAAATTTCATCAAGTAATTCTCTCATTTGGTTTCGAGATGAATGCTGTTGATGATTGTGTGTATCACAAGTTCAGTGGGAGTAAGCATATTTTCCTGGTTTTGTATGTTGATGACATACTACTTGCCCTAATGATATAGGCACGTTGCACGAAACCAAGAGATTTCTATCAAGGAACTTTGAGATGAAAGATCTTGGTGACGCCTCTTTTGTATTAGGGATTCAGATATATCGGGATCGCTCTCGAGGTATTCTTGGATTGTCACAAAAGGGCTATATCGATAAAGTACTTAAAAGGTTTGGCATGCAGGACTGTAAATCAGGTGACACCCCTGTCGCTAAGGGAGATAAATTTAGTCTCAAACAATGCCCGCAAAATGACCTTGAAGTTAAGGAAATGCAGAAGATTCCCTATGCATCAGCTGTTGGGAGTCTTATGTATGCTCAAGTTTGTACACGTCCAGATATAGCATTCATTGTTGGAATGCTAGGCAGATATGTAAGCAACCCTGGAATGGATCATTGGATAGCAGCCAAAAGGGTTATGAGATATTTGAAGAAAACAAAGGATTACATGCTCACCTATATCAGATCGGATCAGTTAGAGATCATAGGATACTCCGATTCTGATTTTGCTGGATGCCAAGACAGTAGGAGATCTACATCAGGCTACATTTATCTGTTAGCTGGAGGAGCTATTTCCTGGAGGAGTGCTAAGCAGACACTCATAGCTTCTTCTACTATGGCAGCAGAATTTGTAGCATGCTATGAGGCATCTAATCATGGAATATGGCTGCGAAATTTTGTCACTGGGCTGCGTATTTTGAATGGCGTAGAAAGGCCACTAAAGTTATATTGTGACAATAACTCAGCAGTTCTATATTCTAATAACAACAGGAGTTCATCTAAGTCAAAACACATTGACATCAAGTTCCTGGTTGTGAAGGAAAGAGTACAGAGTGGACAGATTTCCATAGAGCATATTGGGACAAACTCCATGATTGCGGATCCGCTTACTAAGGGATTGACACCCAAGGTCTTTCATGAGCACATTGCTCATATGGGTGTTGTATATCATGAGGATATCAAGTTTTAGTGGGAGTTTGTATTTTCATTGCTTTATGTTTTGGACACATTTGTGTATTTGGATATTGTTCTGTACAGAAATAAAGTTTTCAGTTTATTACACTCTGTTATTATGTTCAGTACCGATCTCACTTAAGAAATAAGGTTGGACCAGTTGGAAATAGACATGTTTGGGTCACATAACATGTAATTTTCATGCTACACTCCATGATTGATCTATGTCATTTGGTTATATGGGTGTACGTGACCATTGATGGATTTAGTCACGTTAAATGTGACGAAAATCGCTTTGATCCTACATCGATATGACTGATGGACGAGATTGTTTGAAATGCCCGTAATAATAATAATAGCAAAATTTTGAGCTCATAAAGGTTGACACATTTGAAAGGTTACACATATGGCCCAGTGGGAGATTGTTAGAATATTTTAGCAATTTGGGGCCACATGTAACATATTGAAATGTGTGTGCTATTATATAAAGTAAATTAGTCATTAAAGTGATCCACTAAGGATAAAACTTGACTAATGGGTATTGAATTTCGTGGAATTAAAGTGTAGAGACCGGAAGTTTGTTTTAAATTGTTGAGGGGCCGATTTAAAACAAATGAAAGATGATGAATGGTCATTGTCTTATGAATATATGGGTTATGGTCCCCATTTGAGTGTGTTCTTCAAGGTTTCTACATCCCCATCCATAGAAATCAAGATTGAAGTGAAGTTCACAAATCAAATTGGAAGATCGTGATCCTTTCAGGCTAACAATCTAATTATTATGGATTCAGGTATGTTTTATGATTATGTTCATTTTCGGATTTCAATATGGAGATAGATCTTGAGGTTTTATGTGAAAAGGATTTGAATAAAGTATATGATTTGATTATTCCTTTTCAATTTTTCTAACAGGGGAAACAACCCCTTAATATAACAACTATTCGAGAATTTATCGATTGGACATTTGATGCATCCGAGTTTGTACCATCCACTACAATAATTATTGCATTCATTATATGAACTTTACAATTTCCTATCCCTAAACATTCCGTGTTCGAAATTAATATACTCATCTTTATGTTTCAAGTTGAATCATCCAAATGTGTTAAAAATGAACCACACTGACTCACTCTAGCGATTTTGAGCACACTTTTTCTTCTATGTCAATCATTATTAACCATTTTGGAAGAATTTATAAATAATTTGATCTATAAATAAGTAAAAATGAATGGTAAAAAGCGAAGTTTGATTATTTATAAATTATTTATAGATTTTGCCAAATGGAAGCTAAGCATGCACAATAAACATACATCTACTTGATAATGTAAACACAAAGGAAGTCATAGTGATTAAGTACGGTAAACAATTTACAAAAAACATAAATTTCTATAAAGTCGCAAGACGATACATGGGACAGAGCCAATTCAGTACTCCAATGCTAGAAGGCCAAAGAAATTGATGACCTGATGAATGACAATCGCAAAAACCGACAACAAGAGCCTCGTTCAACTAGAAAGGAATTGTAACGATCTTAAACGTATAAGTTAAACTCTATAAGAATAATAATAATAACAACAACAAAAAGGCAAGCTGGTGACCCTATGAATGATAATTACAGAAACGAACAAACAAAGCCCATGTAAACAAGATCGGTCCTGTGATTTTCGGGGCCCGAGGCGAACTCCCAAAATTTGCCCCCCCCCCCCCCCCCAAGTCAATGTAAATGCAAAATCCAACAGTATATTATGCAACGTATTGCTAACTTAACACTGAACAATAAAAAAAAACAAATATAAAGAACAAAAAATTTATATTAACAAAATCGTCAAGAATTCAAAAAACCAGTTAATACTATTTGTCTTGCTGTTTTAGCGGCAAAAACATTAATTAAATCTGAATAATTTAGCTGTTCAACCATAATTAGCCCAAAAGACAATTACAAAATATTTCAATCATCTCACAATTAAATTATTCAATACAGCGACTACATGCACCTGTGCAATTGATTCTACATGCAATCTTTGAATATTCATATAAGCCGCCAGACCACAATTATATAAGTTGACAAGGTTTCAAACACTTTGAATATATTTAATATCAAATTAGAGCAAGTCATTGCTTACTTGAGAAGTAGAAAATCGACGAAAATTATGGAATCACATCATATTCCACCGTCGCATCTCACAAGCTTGAAATCAAAAGTTCACATTAACTGTAATTAAGTTACATAAGCAATGTAATCAAATTCCCAGTATCTAACACATAAATAGACTGCACAAGAACTAAATTCGTGCAATCTAGCATCATTTCACCAGATCAATAGTGAAAGAATAAATTTACACTAAGAAAAGCATACAAAATTTCAAGAAACATCTTAGAATACAATCGTCACAAACAAAGCATATAAATTTGACAGTGAAGAGAACCTGAGGTAAGGATATCCTTCAAGTCATCTGCGGAGGGGGAGGTGTTGCCACCCAAACAGGCCAACAAGTAAGTCGCGATAACCTTCATTTCTATTCAAGAAAAAATGGAAAAAATTAATTCACGAACCCAAACATTCAGTTAAGCAACCCTAATTACCAATCAGTATGTATAAAAGAGCAATGAATTAGATTAGATTATTTTTTTTTTTTAAAAAAAGGGCCAAAATTGAACGAGGCCCTAAAGTGTTGGGCTGGGCCTGACTTAAAAAAAATGTGGGGGGCGGGGAGGGGGGGGGGGCAAAAAATTGAGGCCCCCTCCTCTTTTGGGCTTGAGGCGCGAGCCTCATTGGCCTCGCCCCAGAACCGGCCATGCATGTAAATGGGACCGTAACTATAGTGAAAATCTACTATATTATACGGTATTGAGAAAAGAAAAATCTTATGTGTTAATAACGTTGTTTCCTGTCATGAAAAACATAATTAACAAAAACTTTGCATACTCCCATTGGCACCTGGTTTAGACCCCTAAAGTATCAACAACAGTGGTCTAAAAGGAGCGTTGACTAGACGCGATGTGTGGTGGTTATTTAGCGGTCAATGATCATTGACTGCTAATGCGTAACTAGGCGCGAATAGGCAAACATTATTATCTCTATTTTTTAAATTATTTTTACAATTTTTTTAAGTTAAAACTTAAAAGTTGATTTACATCTGAAACTTATCTTTTTGTTAGAAATTTTTGAAAAAATGTATAAAATTTCTATAAATTTGTTTTGAGATGTTTGAGTGCATTATTTTTAATTATTTAATGATTTTTTTATTGGTCAAAAAATAAAATAATATTAAAATAAGAAAACGGCCGGTGAAGACTCATTACTATTCGCCGAAGGTTAAGGCTTTCTTAGAGAAGGCGGGATAGAACTTCAGGAAGCTTTCATTTTATTTAATATAATGGTATTTATGCTTTTTAATGCATATATCTTGTCTAATCCATAGTTTGACCTCCACACATCGTCATGCTTTACGTCTTTTAAAACACTTATCAATATACAAAAACAAAAGAAAACAATTTCTTAAAAAAAAAAAAAAGCATTCAAAAGTTTGCATGCATGCTGTATCTAAGCATCTTTCCATCTGTATCCCATAAAAGTTTTTGCATTTGTGTGCGTGCATATATACATATGCAAATATACGATAGAGAGAGAGAGGACACGATATGCTGACTACTGTAAAACCTATACCAATGTAAAAAGGATACTTTCGCCGGCCTACGCTGAGTAGGGACTCAAGTAGAGCCCAGAGAAAGTGAGATCGATGTGTGTCCATGTTTGTATGTATATATTCAGAATTCAGATGGCATTTACTTGTCATTCTGTGTCCCCTTCTCCATTTGCTAACGGTTTGGGGACCCAACACATATATATATATATATATATATAATACAGAAGATGAGGAAAAAAGAAAAAAGAAAAAGAGAGAGAAGTGATGGGCGTATTCATTGTTTTTGGTCCAATGCATTGCAGTCATTACAACAGATGCAATGCCCACTCTGTAAAAGAGAGAAACAAATTGAAGCTATTCGTCACGAGAGATCACAGGTCTATGATCTGCCAACCAAATTCATGCCATTTCCTGTGAATTGTGCCTATGAATTATATAATAGCAAGTCTACCATTCATAAATTTCATTCATTTTTGGGTGAGAAATAATTATAAATACCTATATTTTTGTTTAAATTAAATCAGGCTATCAAGCTAAGGTAAATAAGAAAATGAGACATGATGATATTAGAAAGTTTAATCTTCTATTGGTAAAGTTGATAGTCTTGTATTGGAACAAAATTATAAATTTCATGAATTAGTTGTGACAAAATGAAAATTGTTGTAACATATAGTGTTTTGTGCTCCTTACCATTAGGAAAAAAATTTCCTAAAAGAGATTGTATTTTCTTTTATACAAATTACTAGATCACATATTTTTACATCGTTATTGCTCGAGATCTCATGTTGCTAGTTTAGTTGTTAATTCCATTAGCGAGACATTCGAGCCTATTTCATCAAATTTCTCACCGTTTTTGGTATAAAGTCAGTCAAGTAATATATTGGTACTCCCAACTTGAAAATGCGTTAATATACAACCATGAATCAATTGATTCTATATGACTTATTACTACCCCTTTGACCATTTGGGAAAGAAATTCTCCTATAAGTTGGAATAAAATCATATAGATGGCAAAAATTACACAAATCGTGATTTCTTAGAGCCTAAAATGAATTTTAAAAAAAATACAGTAGAAAAATCCTCTTTCTTTAGTTTCGGTTATAATCTTAACATAAGTTTGTAAATTTGACTAAACCTCTGTTTGGTATAGTTAAAAATCAGATTTTTAATATAAAGTTGAAAAAATATGTGTTCTAATAAGTTAGAATAAAATCGTCTAGATGGCAAAAATTACACAAATCATGATTTCTTAGAGCCTAAAATGAATAAAAAAATACAATAGAAAAAATTATTTTTCTTGAGTTTCAGTTTTAATCTTAACATAAGTTTGCGAATTTGACTAGACTTCTGTTTGGTGTAGCTAAAAATCAGATTTTTAATATAAAGTTAAAAAAATATGTGGTTAAAAAGTTGTGCATCACATAAATATATGGTTTAATTTTAATTATTGATTTTAACTTAGAATTTTTACCAAAAATTTAAGCTAGTCCTATTAGGGATAAACAAATTATGTTCCTTTGTTTTGAACGAATATGGCACAAAAGAGAAATGAATAGAATAAAAGATGATCCATTGTCACATAAATTTTTCTTGAACAATAGTTTTCTTGCCTATAGCATAAAAAGAGGAAAAAGATAAAGAACAGAATGACTAAAACTAGAAAGACCAATTCAAGAGCACACAAGCATACACGCGCCCATCATTATAAGGCATATTTTTATTTTTTATTTTTCCGTAACCATTATATGTATCATGTTTTATTTATAAAGTAGATAAAACCTACTACACTCTTTGGAGGGGACTTGACCTAACCTCCAGCTAAATGTGCAAAGAATAATAATAGACTGAATTTTCCTCCTTTGGAGGAAGGGAGTACAATGTGAAAGTTAAAGAGATGCATATTTCTAGTCGTACTCCTCGTCATCATGCATCAAATGTATTATCTCTCTGTCTTGTGATCACATTCAAATTCACTACTCGAAGGAGATTTTGACAATATTTCCACGTATGAAATGTAACCCCATCGACCAAACACCGAAAAAGAGCAGACGGAGACAAACTTTTTGTGTAAATTATGTGCATGAGATGGAGAGATTTGTGTGTAATTTTGTTCAATTACACTTGGTGTATAATATCGATGACAACTTTGTTTACAGAATGTCATGTAATATTGTGTATTTGGACAGTTTAAACAAAAAGTTGTTTTACGGGGCAACTTTTTTTTTTCCCAACACACTACATTGTCAACCTAAGTTGTACAAATAGCAAAATTCAATGGATTAATCTATATGTACCAAAACTTCTACATAATCTTTTACCTAAGGGCCAAGTGGTGGCCCCCTATTGGAGGGGTGCCGGTGGGCCAGACGCTCCCTCCAATAGGGGGCCGCCACTTGGTCCTTAGGTAAAAAATTATGTAGAAATTTTGATTGCTCTAGCATGGTCCAAATTCAATTTTGTTTGTCATGTGCTAAAGCAAGTTATAGTGATTTAATACGTCGATAAGACATCTGCCAATCTTTTGATTGATTTATTGCATTGGTCAACAGATTTCTTGCAATGATATTCTGGATTCCAAGTGAAGGATTCGCCTAATCGAATTAAGTCCTTGAGATTTGTTAGAACGTGACATTACCTGTTCTCACATGCCATATAAAAAAAAAAAAAAAAAAAGAATAGAGTGGACAGGTTTTATTCTACAATACAAGTAAATCCATGTTAAACGGTCTTATTTTCCCCATTCTTCTCAAAACTCTATGAGAAGACTTGACGCTTCAAAGAGGATAAAGCCCCAGTTTCACGATTATTATTTGGTAAAAAAATTAAGTTTTGAATAGTAATTTTTTATTTTAAAAAAAAGTGTTGCTAAAAAGTAGAGAAATTTTTTTAGTTTACGTGCAAAATATTTTATTATGTGAATGCGTGGTTAAAAATGAATATATAAAAAAATAAAAAATTGAAATAATGGTTGTTAAACATAGACTAATAAGATACTATTTATTTTAAACAATCAATTCTTAAAATTGTGTTTTAATATACTCTCTAAATTACGCTATCTATAATTATATGCAATCACGGTATTTTAATTTTCGATGAAAAAAATAATATAATATTTGAAGAGAAGTTAATGAAAATAAAAATAGAGAAAAATAATAATTTTTTTTGAGAATGGTGAAATTAAGTGTTAAAATACTAATAGCATGTTAGAGTAGTACTTAGAAATTTCTACTCTTTAAATTTATAGATACTTTCTAAATTGTGGGATGTACTCTTTAAAGTAGATTGTCTCTTGAAAATGCTGTAATAATATATAATATGTTTTGTATAATGAGTAAAATAATCGATGATAAAGCCATTTATACAATCTTTACTGGCAACTTTGTTGACAATTCAAGTGTTGTCAATAAAGTTATGTAATGATATGGATACATAGCATTTTGCATAACTAAAATGATTTTCATCAACACTAGGGTTACAACCCCAGTTTAGATAGCTCTAAATAATAAGTTAAATGAAATGTCAAATGAAATGACTTCTTTAATTTCACATATCATTTGATCTCACATTAACGCTGATAAAGAAAAATAATAAATATTTTTTTGGGAGTGTTAAATATAAAGAGTTTGTTGGAGCACTTCAAAATTTTAACTCTCTAAATTTATAGATACTTTCCAAATGATATAATATACTTTTTAAAAATAGAGAGTCTCTTGGAGATACTCTAACATGTATCATCGTCATCCACTACAACTAGAGATCATTTGGCGTAGCTCAAGTTTTTTTTACTTATAAGTGATATTAATTTTAATTACAAGTAGGAGTGATTTTTAAAGATGTATATTTTGATAAAACTGTACTTATAAACAGCCAAACATTCGGCAATAGTCAACTATTCTAAAGTATATCAATAAATAACTAATAAAATATTTAACTTGCTAGTAAATAGAGTTGTACAAATCAGTTATAAGTAAATTTTGAAAAAGTAGGTGGAAAAGAGTAATTGTAAGTAGAGATATGTCCAGCCTTATAAATTCGTTTTAGCAATGATTTAACTTATAAGTAAATTTTAAAAATATGAAGACAAAAAATGGTGTTTAGAAGAAAAGGTCCAACCTAATCAAAATGAAAAATGAAAAGAAGAGAAACATGCTAAAAAAATTTAACTTTGGGGATGCTCATTTGAATTATAATCCCAATTCATTGCAAATAACTTATTGGCCTATTTGGACAAGAACATTAAACAACCCATAGATCATGCTACAAGTACATAATCACTTACATAATGGACATGTGGCGCGCATCCATCGACAGTCTACAATTTTTGAATTTTTCACACTTCACATTCACGGTCAGATTTCTTCCATATGAACTTATGTAATCATTATATACAATGATTATGTATATATAGATTTATCCAACAACCCACATGCAAGTTAACAGGTCTCAAGAATGTGGCATAAGTGGGGAATATTGAAGAATGTAACCTTGGGGGCCACCTTGACTGTTGGCTCCAATTCAAGATGGGGCCTAGTTCTGAGAAGTTACAATTAATTTAGCCAGAAAGAGCTTTTGAGTGCTTGCTTGTACTGCACCATCAATTATTGATAAGTGAATTATGCTAAGTGTACGTTCTATTGATTATATCTAGATATACATTGTGTGAAAATTTTAAAAATGTTGGACTGGAAAAGTGTGTTATTTTTAAAAATTGTCCAATATTGAACTGACACGCGACACAATATAAAAAATGATGTAAAACAAGAAGAAGGTTCTTCCTACCTTTCAAAAGTCAGAAGAAAATGCCTCAGAACCACAACTATTCAATTGGATTCAAAATGCACAAGTTCTAAGAACTCTGGAACAACCCGAGAAAAATCGATAAATTTTTTTTATAACATTTGAAAGAATAACGTGGTAATTTTAGCACAGTTTTGAGGTGTCGATTTCACGGGGAGATGGAAAAATACTCGAGGGTTCAACAATTGGTTTTTCGTGAATTGTATGAAAATGATTTGTTTTCAAAATAAAATTTAAATATCAATAGATCAAAGAATGAAATTAAAATCAATGAGTTAAAACAGTGAGGTGTCGGAATTCCCTCAATGGGATCGGATCATTTAACGTCAATTATTCATTTTTCATAACTTAATTAGAGATTTTCATTATGACACTATAATTGGAAGATTTATCGTTAAAAACTAATTTAATTCAAATGTAACCCTAGAATCTAAATTTTCTCTAACAATTTTCCACAATTATTTATTAAAATCAAGTTATAAATTGACCATATGCATCAAGCATAAGACATTAAATAATCACACCTATAAAATAAATGAAATTGAAATTCAACAAGTATTTCGATCGTTTGATAGAAAAAGCAGGACTAATGTCTATGAAAAATCTAATAAGAGTTGAACCAATTTCAAAATAAATTTATGAAGAGAAAGCTAAACCTAGGATTATTTAACAAGAAAAATAACAAATTACATAAATAAAAGACGTGAAATCACCAAATCCAATGAGTTCCTCTCTTACTTCACCAAATTGTTTAGTTCTTCATGGAGTTCTTGAGCCAAAAGATAAGAGGAAAGTGTATGGAGGCATTTCAATATGTATTCGAAAATTGGATGAAAATCTTCGTGCCCGGATTTTTTGTCTCTGTACAACAGTTAGTATTTTGATCTTAATTTTCTCTCTCGATATCCGATTTAGGCAATTCAAAGTGATTTGAAAATATAACTAAAATGGCTACAACTCTGATATAATTATATTTCTTCCAATTCGGACGATTACTATGCCAAAAATGAGTCTCAATTTTTGGCTAAAAACTTGGAATATATCTTATGCGAATTGAAAATTGATTATAATAATATTTTGATCATATTTCATTCCTTTTTTGAGTTCCAATTACATCTAGTTGTCTCCTAACAATCTTCAAAGTATCTTCTTGCGGTCAGAATATTCAACTATTGAGTATTTGTAATTTGGTCATCAAACTTTGAGTTTTGCCATTTTTCATTATTTTTACATTCTTTTCTCCAATTCTTTATCCAAAACCTATTGTCTTCAACCAATTAGCTTACAACTCTTTCAAAACCCCATTTAGCCTTCCGAACCACCCGTTGGATATTTGGATTTAGTTCCTAAACTTTCAGTTTGGTCCATTTTTCCTTATTTCTTCCCAATTCCGCTACATTCACCATATTGTCCTGCAAAATTTAAATTGTATAGAATCACATCATATTCCAACATATTAACCAACAATTTCTCATGTTTTGACTGTGAAATAAGTGTGTAAAAACGCACTTATCACTCGAGTTACTTTATTCATGTTCATTTACAATTTTACTTTTATGTTTATGGTTGAATATTCGGTGATTGTGGCTGAATCTTCAGTCCTAGGCTTTTCACCGTGTAATTCATTCGTGAGTACTTCTTGTTCTAACTCTCAAATAATTAACCCTTCTTTTATTTGGTCGACCAAAACTATATGATCAACTAATCTCGTCCATGAATAAATTTATTTTTAGTTCAAATTTTGTTTTTCTTTCTAATTCAACAACTATAAATAGCATGTGTTTATTAATAATGTAAATAAATCATAAAAAATCTTAGGTTGACTTGACCTGACCTATAATTAAAGGTGTAAAAAAAAAAAATTACACTTCAATCATTCGACGTTTCTCTAGCACATGATGACTTTCAAATTCATTACTTGAAGGAGATTTTAAAAATTTAGTACACATAAATTTGAAAGTTTACAAGTGCTTATAAGTTGATCAAACACTATTTGTATTCATACAATATTACATATGAGTTATGACTCATAATTTTAACCTACATTTAACCACATATTCGTTAGAACCTGGACTAATAAGCACTTGTTATGGTATTTGAAGATTGAAAAAGTTCATAGCTTCATCAAAATCTCTATGAATGTATTCAAAAGCACATCGGCATATTCCTTTTGCTCATGTAGAAATGTGGTGCCACCAATCTCTTATTATTAGATTTCAATTAACTATTGAACAAGATTTTAGTGCATCGACTCTTTCAGATTGAGTCCAGGGCCAACCTACTCCAACAACACTATAAAACTACATTCGATGTGTCGCTCACATGCACTATAAACTAAAATCTCTTTATTTTTATCTTGACTCTCATCGACTTGGTTGACCAAGTTGACCTCTAATTTAACTACTTGTGAAAACTTCTAGAAACTGAGGGTAACTTGGAAAAATCTTCTAAAAGTTTGGAATCCTTCGCAAATTGAGATGAGGACAACCTGAAATAGGGGTTGTTGAATCATTTTAAAAGCCATAGATACAAGCTTAACTTGTATATTCGTTATGATATAAAGGATTCAACCCTACTACATGTACATGGAGAATTGTCAGATTGTATCACAGACGGATGGGTGACAAACATTCATTGGACCTTGGAAAAAAAAAACAATTTTATCCCAATTAATGCACACGCGCCACTTACCTCCCTAACATTCCCCCCCTGCACAAGATGCTTAACTCTAAAAGATTTAATCTGCCCCGTTACTAGTTTGCAAAGGTATGTACAGGGGCGGACACGGGGTCGGGGGCACGTGCCCCACAAACTTTTGAGTGTTTTTTTTATTAAAAAAAAAAATTCGTGTTTGGTATCGATTGAAATTTAAATTTTAATCTAAATCAAAGTTAACAATAAATTTTAATATTATATTTCATAGAATCCATAACTGTTTTAACTTTTATCAAAATTTACTACAAATTTGATTTTAATTTCCACCAAACAGGGGCAAAATCACAATAAATTTGAATTTCGATAACATGCTAATTTTAAAAATTCACCGACGATTGTACGCTAATCAAATCTACAAATTGCTTATGTAATCTCAAAACTTATTTCGATAACTACATTATGGGTATATCGAATAGTCCAAATAGATATCGAAAATAGTTAAAAATACGTTAAACGTGAGTCTTAAAGAAAAACGTCTAACTCGCATTAAAAAAAAAAATAATCAATTATTTCGTTAACATTTACTATTTTTGCGATACACCTCAATGTAATTTTTATCATTTTATTAGGAAACTTTATATGGAATATGACATCAAAATTTTTTGAAATTTTACATCCGAAAAAGTCATATCCCATGTAAATTTTCGGATGCAAAATTACATGGGATATGATTTTTTTTTACGTAAATTTTCGAGCGTAAAATTTATCCCAACTTCTTTGCAAGTTCGAGTGTGCTCCCTAACTTTTATCTTCTGCGTCCGCCCCTAGATATGTACGAGGACTTAAGGCACAACTTTTATGCCTATATCAATAATAATATCTCTACTACTATTTCCATAACATTTCATACTCATACCTAACTTAATCATAAACGTCATTTTCATATAGTCGCAATTTTTTTTTAAGATCATTAAAATAATATTCCAATTTTGCTTCAAATTATACAAAGCACAATTAGGGGAACTTGACCCGACCTATAATTAAAGGTGTAAAAAATAAACTTGCTTCGTTACAAAACCAGGAGTACAATGTAAAAAATTACACTTCATAGTCATATTTCTTGTCATCATATGACATTTCTTTGAGACATGATGTCTTTCGAATTCGTTATTTGCAGAAGATTTTAGAAATTTAGCCCCTGTTTGACACCCATTTTCTCATTCTCATTTTTCTACAGTACTCATTTTTAACTACACATTCTCCAAATAAAATAATATTACACATAAACCCAAAAATTTTCCTTACTTTTTAACCAAACATTCTTCCATCAATCACTATTCAAAAAATAATTTCTTCCCAAGAATGGGTGTCAAACACCCACTTAGTGCACATTTGGAAGCTTACAAGTAGTGATAAGTTGATCAAACACTATTTTTATTCATATATTGCGTATGACCCATACTTTTAACTCACTTTTAATCACATATTCTTAGAACCTTGACTTATAAGCACTTATTATGGTATTCAAAGTTTGAAAAAATTCAAAGCTTCATCACAATCTCCATGAATGTATTCAAAAGCATCGAGCATATTCCCTCGTGTTTATATTCCCTTGTGTTCATGTAGAAATGTGGAGCTTCCAACCACTTATTATTAGATTTCAATTACCCGTTGAGCTAGATTTTAGTTCATTTTTTGTTTAGGATCAAGTCCAGGGTCAACTTACTCCAATAAAACTATAAAAGAACATTTCACATGTCGATTGAGTGCACTAGAAACAAAAATATCTTCATTTTTATCCCGACTCCATCGACTTGGCTGACCAAGCTGACTTCTGATTTATCTGCTTGTGCATATTTGGAACTTCTAGAAAATGATGGTAACTTGGAAAATCTGCTAGAGGGTTGGGATCTTTTGCAAATTGAGATGAGGACAACCGGAAATAGGGGTTGTTAAATCATTTTAAAAGCCATCGACACAAGCTTAACTGGAAAATTTGTTATGCTATAAATGATTAAAATTTAGGGTTCGTTTGATTGCAAAAGTGAAAATTAGTTGGAAAGAAAATATTTTATAGGAAATTAATTTGTCTAGAAATTATTTTACTGAGAATTGTAATTAATTGTGTTTGATTAGTATAATTTTTCATGGAAAATGTTGAAAGTTTGGTGTCCGTTTAGCTTCTATTTTATGGAAATTGTCCATTAAAGTGATAATATTTTTTCTACCATTGGGTTTAAAAATTGTTCCAATTGCTAAAAAAAAAAATTTGGAAAAAAAAAAACCATACCGAATACCATTTGTTTGACTTTATTTTGCATGGAAATTGTCAATAAAAGTAAATAAATTTTTACCATTGTATCTAGATTTTTTCCAGTTGCCAAAAAAAAAAAAAACCTGAAAAATATTTACCCACCAAAACATCAAGAATTTATTTTCCTCAAAAGTTGAAAAATATTTTTTCGAAATTTTTTTGTCTATCAAACATTACAAAAGTTGGAAAATGGAAAAACCATTTTCCATGGAAAATGTGTGCTATGAAACGGAACCTTAGATTTTAATTTAAGTAAACATAAACAATTAATTATAATAATATATTTTATGAGATCCCCACATTTAATTAACTTTTTATCAAAATGTACTAAAAAATTGATTTTATTAACCTACCAATGGGGTGAATATGCCGGTTACTAGTCTGCAGAGGTATATATGAGGACTTAGAGGCACACCTTTTATGCCTATAGGGATAATAAAATATCTACTGATATTTCCATAACATTTCGTACTAATATCTAACTCATTCATACATGTCATTTTCATATAATCACAATTTGTTTCAAGATCAATAAAAATGATATTCAGGTTTTGCTTCAAATTATATATACAAAACGCAAACCAAAATTTTTCAAAAATTTCTAGAGTTCAATGATGCAAAGAGAAGATACTTCCAAATAGCCAAATGTGTGGATCCTCAACATGCACAAGCCTGCCAGTGCCAGCCCTCCAACACCCCACACCATCCCCACTACCCAGAAAATGGAAAATCCCACAAAAATATACGTAGCCAGCAAGTTATGGGTGCATAAATACGAGCAGTCTCCATCATCCCCTCGACAGTGTGCTCTCACTCGCGAGAAGGCGGAAGCTTTGCTGTATAATCTGTATACAAAACAAAACCATTAATTACTTTATGAAACCAAAGAATGTTAAATCTTTTGGAGCCGCGTTTTGACAGTGGTTTTGCAGAACAATCATTATATTACACCCTAATCAAACTTCCCACGCTGTACTTTACTTTCTTGCTGTCTCTATCTCTCTTAATACAATGCACAACAAATTTTGCAAGTAATCAAAACCCAAGAAATTAAAAAAAGGGTTTCTAAACTGTAATTGAAAGGTCTTATTCATAGCAGGTTCCACAATTTCGACTTTTTTCTGCTGCTTCAAATAAATGTTTAACAATCACTTTTCTTTCCATCAACTTTCCCTTTTGATGACCCCGTAGAAGACTAGGTCCAAAAGCATTCTGAATTCAGAATCCTAGCTAGCCTAATTGCTGAGACTCTTTAAAGAAGAAGCAAACACAGAAATATTGCAAATTAATATTTATGGCGTTCTTGTTCCACAGTAATGGTGATCCATCTTGTTCTTTCAGCTTGTAGTTTGAGGTTTTTCTAGAGGGTTTTTGCTGGGTCCCTCTCTCTAGAGAAAAATGGATGACAATAAAGGAGAAACTACCAAGAAACAACAGCATTTATCGACTTCTCCGAATGACCCAGATCAAGAATCAACAGAAACCACCCCACCGCCGCCACAAAGTCACCAGCAACCACCGGGAATAGTGGTTTCAGGTGGCGCTTCGTTTATTCCTCCGCCTTTGTACATCCCAAGTGGTGGAACTCCGGTTTCACTTGAACAACATCAGCAATTTGAAGCTTTCAATCCAAAGAGACCAAGGTACACAACAGGTCAATGGAAATTATTGCCGTCTCCATCTCAGCAAAAGCAAAGCCAGGTAAATATATTGAGCACCGAAACAAGCCCTTCTCCTTCAGGACCCACAACTGCCACCGCCGCCGCAAATCGACCGCCACCTCAGCCTCTGAACACGACTGCTTCATCATCAGACACGACGTCATCTCCTTCTCATTCTCCTCATCGGTTTGCCGCCTCCGGCCAGGAAACCAGCAAGCCTCAGGATGAACAAGTATTTCGCCAACAGTTCAGAAAGGGCAAGTATGTTAGCCCAGTTTGGAAACCTAATGAAATGCTGTGGTTGGCGAGGGCTTGGAGGGTTCAGTATCAAGGTGGATCCGAAGGTTCGGTCTCTTCAGTAGAGGGTGCTGCAGCCTCTGTAGGTGATGTGGCAGCGGCGACGGGAAGGGGGAAAACACGAGCCGATAAAGATAAAGAGGTTGCTGAATTTTTGAATAGGCATGGGGTGAATAGGGATGCCAAGACTGCCGGTACAAAATGGGACAACATGTTGGGTGAATTTAGGAAGGTTTATGAATGGGAGAGGGGAGGTGAGCGAGAAGTGGGTAAAAGTTATTTTAGACTCTCCCCCTACGAGAGGAAACTTCATAGATTGCCTGCTTCATTCGATGAAGAAGTCTTTGAAGAGTTGGCTCAGTTCATGGGACCAAGAATGAGGACTCCACAAAGTAGAGGTGGCGCAGCAGTTATTCCCGGCGGTGATGACAGCCGGTTACCCTTTACTACCGGCCACAAGTCTTTGCCTCAACAGCAACCTACATTGAGAGATGATGACCCACTCTCTGGTACGATTTTTCACATAACAATGCATTAGGATTTTTCTTCTTGCTCAACTTTTTTTAAGCAATGTATAAAGAGCCCATAATCTTCCACGACTTATATGTCTAAAAATGACACTTTCTTAATACATTTTTTGTTGCAGCAAGGACAAAGCAGCTGGTAGTTACAAGTGGAGTAGGAGAGCAGCAATTTTATCATGGAATAAGAGGAAGTTTATTAGGGTTAGAAAGCTCTTCATTAGAAATTGCAGGTGCATCCTCATACTCAACCTCATCCAAGGAGCCTCGCAGAATCGGCAAAATAAGAATGTTATGGGAAGAATCAGTAAACCTTTGGGGTGAAGAAGGTGAACATAGTAACGTGGGTAGGGTTAAGCTTCAAGGTTCAAGCTTTTTGAACGCAGATGAACTGACATTTCTGGACGATTCTACGGTGGTTTGTACCATGGAAGCCTTTGAAGATGGACCTCTCAAAGGCTTTTCTGTGGATAGATTCGTTTCAGGACAGCAAGTCAAAGTCTTTGGCAGAAGAAAATCTTCCATAGCTCCTGCTCCTTCTGGTATATAATCTCTTTCCTTCGATATTCGAATTCTTAACTGTGGGCTACTTTTGTTTTTTATGTAACGACTTACGTTTTTATCCTAGGTTTTAATGAAAGATCTCAGCTTCGTTCCACGGAGCTCCCTGTTAGATGTAAGTCCATTTCCTGTGTAAGACTACTGTATATACACACTTACCACTCTCTAGTATATAAATATGTCATCTTCTGTCCTACAAGTCTTTAATTCAAATTATTTATATTTAAATCCCCCCCCCCCCCCCCCCCTCTCTCTCTCTCTCTCTCTCTCTGTGTTTCACATATGTACATTAATTATCAATTTATTGACAACTGCACACTGATTAATACATTTGCGTCAAAGTTTTTGTTAGTAATGTCCATTTCTAATGCATACATTCAATAAAAATTCATCTTGGTGTAGCCATTCCTCCATTGGAATTTCAAGATCCGACGGAGTACTACGTGGGGTCCCTGCGAGTCCCGCCTGCAACGCTACCGAGCTTGTTTGAACTCTCGTGGCACTTGCAAGAGCCTCCCCCAGAGGAGCTTCGGTTTCCGGTTCGGAAAGATGCGTACAGAGATTTGCCTCAAGGGAAAGAACTATTCTTTACTACCTCTACAGAACTATTAGACTGTAGAACAATAACATACGACATTTTGAGCCCAATTATGCGACCAAACCCTAGTCTTAGTGGTGCAACATCTACTAGTAGAGATTCATTCATTGGCCTATGGGATGATTGCATAAATAGGATCATTTCCAAATTCTGTTCCATTGAAATGGTCTTCATTCGAAAATCTTCATCTTCGTTAGCAGAAACTGTAAAAGATCAATGGCCTAATGTAACTGGTTTCATAAGAAATTTCTGCTTGTGGAGAGGAGAAGAAACTGATCAATTAAGGGAAGGCCACCTTGATCCCTCCAATTCCATTGTTGACAAGCTTTTGTGGACCTATATGGATCTTCCTTACATTCTTGGATACTATGCTGTTGGCTACATTGTAACCTTTTGTGCGCTAAGCCGATCAGAGGATCGTGTTATAAGAACGGATCTTTACACGATTGACCTATCTACACCAGTGGAGAGAACGAAAGCCCTAGTCCCATGCTGGAGAATCGCAGGCTTATTGCCATTGTTAGCTGATAGATGCTATAATTTCATCACCAATGGCAATAGCTATAAGATTGTACCTTATAGTGATTTCGAAAGAATCGATCTAGGGGATGGGAATATCATGGAATTGACACCAAATACAGTGAACAGATTATTCTCAAGCAAAAGAAAATGGGCAGCGGTGAAGGAAATTTATGATTTTCTTGATCACAGAATCCCACATGCTGAATTTATCATCCGATCTTCAGAAAAAGATTTGGCAATGGTGCTCAAGCCTAGAGGGTGCAAATTTAGGCCAGCAAATTGTGGTCAATTAATTGAGGCTCTAAAGCATGTGACAAAAGCATTGGTTGCATTACATGATCTTTCATTCATGCACAGAGACTTGAGTTGGGACAAAGTAATGAAGAGAATCGATAGAGAGAATGAATGGTTTATTACTGGCTTCGACGAGGCGAAGGGTGCTCCACAGTTGTACCCCCATGGTGGGCCGTCGACTGGAAGGCACGCGCCGGAGATGGGGCGGGGTTTGCATGGGGTGAAGGTGGACGTGTGGGGAGTAGGTCAACTAGTAAAGACTTGTGGATTGGTGGGCGTGCCTAAATTGCTTAGGGAGTTGCAGAACAGGTGCTTGGACCACACCCCAGAGCAGCGGCCGACGGCGGCGGACTGCTACCACCACCTGCTGCAGCTTCAGTCTTCAATGTCAGCTGCCGCTACCGGAGGTTATTGATGTGAGTAATCAATGTGTATCTATTCATGCAGACATTACTTTGTGGGTTGGTTCAACCTAGCTTGATTTGGCTATTTTTGTTTAATCAACCTCATTCAAGTTTTAATTTTTTTTTTTTTATTTTATGTTCCATCGAGGAGTCTAGTCTAGAGATATTTTAGTGGTTTATAGGTGGCGGTGTAATGTCAACTCTTTAGATTAAAATGGAATTTAAATTTTAAGACATGTCCTAGGGTTTTGGAGGTCCTAGAGGCTAGATGACAATTTCTGTTTTTTGAAGATAGTTATTTGGGATGATTAGAGCATGTTTGGCTTAAAAGAAGCTACTTATTTTAAATGTAATTTTTACTTTCTGGTTAAATTTTAATAAGTTAATTATTTCTGTTTTCTATGAATATAAAGCATTAACTACTTTCAAAATTACTTATGTACTTAGTTGACCATCCCACTTATATATTATATGAAGAATGCTTGAATTTTAAAATCAAAATTTTGTGAAGTTCAGTGCTCTTTGTGCTTTGCTAAATTTATTGAAATATAGTCAATTTTCACAATCTAAAATTGCATTTCTCATTGAAAATGATGATTTATTTCCTTATTATTATTTTTTTTTTATCAAATTTCTCCTCCATATTTGTTCATATGGAGTTCAACGTTCATTAAAGAAGCATGTTAAAATACGTAAGATAGAGTGAATCGTCCACTTTTAAGTTATAAGATTTCACTTAGACATTGAGTTAAATTGCAATGAAGCCTATCAATTAACTGTCCAAAACTTAATATACATAAATAAAAATTAACTAGTTCATACATAGCATGGATGTGCTGTAACGAAACTAATTTTCAATTAATTTTTACATTAAAATATAAATCTCCCAAAACTTCAGTAGAATATTCATACATCGTATCTCTAGAATAAATAGATAAATTAAGATTTACGCGTCTTGAGTTAGATAATAACTCGATCTGTATCAAGTATTTTCTTTTCAGTTGTCAAGAATCTGAGTTCATTTTATCCGTTCACATTTCTTAATCTTGTAATTCAAAGTTACGTGTTAATCATTAACACTGACTACGTAGAGAATCTTGAAATTAGATTAAAAGATAAAAATAGAATTACTATTTTGTTATTAGCTATAGCTTGTTTCTAGTTTAAAGAAGATAAGAGATATGAGGATAAATATTTTCAGCATTTTTGTCGTCTCGAAAGGGGAGGGCCCGATATCTAGACTACATTTTGAGAGTTTGAACACTATCCCATTTTAACCAAAAATACAATCCAGTCAAAGATATCTAACATTCCTTCCTTATGAGTGGAAATCCAATCCCGTTTTGTCTTTTTTTTTTTTTTTAAATATTGAGGATAAATATTTTCAACATTTTGTCGTCTCCTTAATTAAATATATTATAATTAATTAAAAATATAAATTGTAAGTCGCGTGGACGTAAGCCTTTAGTCTATACACTTGAACAAAGCATAAGTCGCACGTGACCTCTTACGAGGAGGGGAGGCAGCCACAAGCACTCCGACGATCAAGTCAGTCAATGTATAAGTAAAGATGTATGAGACGTGTTAAAGATGTGATTCACAAAATATAAAGAGATCGGATCTGAGAGGGTATGAAGGAAATATATTGAGAGCAAACTTATAATTTTGAGAATCTAAAATTGTATTACCTTCAAATGAGACTATATATAAGCTTTTATAGAAGTAAAAAAAATGATTATTCTTGGATGAAGTGACACGTGACCTCATTTTAATGGTCGAGATATTTTCTTAAGTATCACTCCATCAATCATAAGCTGACACACATTTAATGCTTTGGACTCGCAGCCATATAAAGCCTTATCCGACCTCTAAAGTATAGACTAACAATTTGATCTTTTAGATGTCTGTCATAGAACGGTTACATCAATCAATTATATATTATATATTATATTCATTGATAGAAAAGACAAAGAAATAGAAGAAATAAGATCTTTGTGTAAATAAATTGTGGTTGGTCATCTAGGTAGGGCTGTAAGCAAAAACCGCAACCGGAAAATCAAACCGAAACCGCATTTTAGAAACTGTCGGTTTGGTGCCTCGTGGACCCGTCAACGAAATGGTTTTGAATCAAACCAAACCGGTCAAAAATGGTTTGGTTTAGGTTTGAGAATTTTAATTGCGGTTTAAAACCAAACCGGACCGATGAAAAAATATATAAAAATAAAAAATATAAATAATATTTTTTTTTTTTGAAAATTCATCCAAATATGCAAAATTCAATAGTTTTGTCATTTGTATGTATTTTTGTCAATTTATAATTTTCTATTACATATATATTATTATTACCAAATAATCTTAATTTATATCTAATAATCTCAAGACTAACATAATTTATCAAAAACTTTTTTTCTCTTTAGAATTCAAATTTCTACAATTGCTTCTGAGTCCGCATTCTCAAATGGAGGTCAGATACTTGATTCCTTTAGGAGTTTATTAGGTGCAATGATGATTGAAACTTGTATATGCGAAAAGAATTAGTTGCAAATTAAGAATGAACCTATAGTACTGTACCAATATTTAGATGAAGTGAAAACATTTGATGATTCAATGAAAATTGTGGCAGATATATTTTTAAAGATTCTCTTATCTATCTAGTATCCAATACTATGATAATATAACAAATGCATTTGTTTGACAATGGAGACTATGAATCATGTGTGACAACAATTGGTGTTTGAGTATATGTGAGAAACTGAATTTGTAATAAAATACAACGGTAAGCTTGTGTAATTGTTATGTTTAGATATTATAAACAATTGATTTATTATTATGGTTGGTTATTCTCGCTGTCTAATCAGTAGTTTTGTTTTCCAGATATAATGATCAAGAGGTCTTGTTGAACATCATTATATTTTTTGGGCTTTATATTTAGTTTAATAGACTTGTATTGTAACGTTATCGTAACGTCTTAGACAAAAATGACAAACAAAAAACTATATTTTAGCTTATTATAATTTCACCTTGATTTAGTTGATATTTAAATTTGTAGTAGATATATTTAGTTTGTTTTAGATTTATTGCTAGTAAGATATAAATATATATTGAATTCAATGAATTAATATCATAAAAGTAGACAGACCAAAAAATATACGGTGAAACCGGCGGTTTAAAACCGGACCAAACCGTTAGGTTTAGGTTTGAGTTTTTTTCAAACCGTTCAAAATGGTTTGGTTTAGGTTTGAGATTTTCTCAAACTGGTTTAAACGGTTTGGTTTGAAAATTTGTCAGAAACCGCAAAAATCGAACCGCTTACACCCCTACATCTAGGCACGTAATTATTTAACTAAATAAAAAATCAATCCTTGATTAAATATGAATAATTATTTATTAAGCAACGTGGTATCCCAAATTCCCAACTCAATACGATCATGCTATTTGTGTTAGATTGTTGTTCAAAATTATGAGAAAATCACGTTTTAGAATGAAAGTGGATCAAATGGCCTCATGGCTGCATGGTTCACTGGGCCATATGGCCGCATGGCCATATACCGAGACTAAATGTCTCGGTATGTTTTATATCATGCGGCCGCAAGGTACAATTTTTCGGCCTATATATAGAACTATGATGTTCAAGGTTTTAATGTATGAGAAACATTAAAAGTTCAAAATACATTCCAAATTAAAGATCAAAACATTGTTCTTCATCATATTCATTATTTTTCATAGTATTCTTAAATTTTGGTGAATTACACTAATTGCTTGAGTGTTAATTCATTTCAAGGTTTGTTCAATCCTTTAAATCATTTGCCTGAAACCTTCAAGCATCAATTTCAATTCGTAAGAGACAAATATTATTTGAGGACAACGATTACGCGATCAGGCTTTCGGTGTTCATTTCTTCAAATTCAAGTTCAATTTCTTGTACTTTTGTTATTGTTCTTGTTGCTGCAATCTTGGTAAGTTTATTCTCCAACTTCAGTGAAATAATAAATCCAACAATCTCAAACAATATTCTTCAATGAAGAACGAAAGCACGATGACAACAATCAAGTTGATGAATCAAGATCTTGTTCGGTTGGATTGCTTCGATGGCACGAATTTCACAAGATGGAAAGATAAACTGAAGTTTCTACTTACAACACTGAAGATCTTCTACATACTTGATCCAAATTGACGCCATTACCGGAACCTACAAATGAAGAAACTGATGCGGTAATGGCTGAAAGACAAAAACGACAAGAAGATGAACTTATATGCTGCTGTCACATTCTGAATGCTCTATCAGATTGGTTATATCCCTACACAAATACTTCATCGGCAAAGGAAACCTGAAACGTTTTGGAGAACAAATACAAAGCTGAAGAAGAGGGCACAAAAAAATTCCTAATTTTGAAGTAGTTTGATTTCAAGTTTCTTGAAAATATTCCCTCCAAATCCATGAATTGCAAGTACTTGTGAACAAGTTGAAGGCGGTAAAGATTGATATTCCGGAAACTTTCCAAGTAAGGGCTATCATTGCTAAACTTCCCAAAACTTGGAAAGGATACCGGAAGAAAATAATGCACAGTTATGAAAACTATTCTTTGGAACAATTGCAAAAACATCTTCGGATTGAAGAGGAATCAAGGGCAGGAGATAAGAATGTTAATTTTTATGAATGCACATCCAAAGCCAATGCCGTGGAGAAGTCCGAGCCGTTTACTAAAACCAACAAGAGAAAGCCTTCATGGAACTTTAAAATTTTTAAAAAGAAGAAGATCGAAAGTAGTTGTTTTGTATGTGGGAAATCTGGATATTATGTAAAAGAATGTCAACACCGGAAAAAGAACAACACCAAAGGAAAAGTAAACTCCATCAAAGAAAACAACATTGTGGCCACCGTTAGTTAAATCAATGCTATCAAGGGAAATGTTTTTGAGTAGTGGTATGATACATGTGCAACTGTACATGTATCATATGATAAGTCATTATTCAAGACTTATTACGAAATTGATGGAGAACAAGAGATTCAAATAGGTAACGAAGTTAGATCCAATGCATTTGGAAAAGGAAATGTGGATATTATCTTCACTTCCAACAAAACGGTTACCTTAACATAGAGGTGGCAATTGAGCCGAGCGGCTCGTCGGCTCGCCCGCTTGGCTCGTACTGTTCACGCCCACGAGCCGCTCGGGCTCGTAAAAAAACGAGCCCGAGCACGAGCCGAGCTTGTCCAAACGGGTGACGAGCCGAGCCTGCTCGGCTCGTCACTGTAGACGAGCCGGCTCGTGGGTTATTTAAAAAATAATAATAATAAAATTGGACGAGCCACGAGCCGAGCGGCTCGTGGCTCGTCCACAAAAAAAAAAAATTAAAAAAAAATTAAAAAACGAGCCGAGCCGAGCGCTTGGCTCGCCGCTCGGCTCGTTTGGGCGAGCTCGGGCACGAGCCGAGCTCGCCCAAAATCCCACGAGCCGAGCCGAGCTCGTCTTGGCATGGGCCGAGCCGGCTCGGCTCGGCCCATTGCCACCACTACCTTAACAAGTGTACTACATGTTCCTGATATGAATATGAACTTAGTTAGTGAAAATCTCTTAGGAAAACTAGGCATAAAATGTGTTTATGATCCGATAAATTTGCACTATCCCTAAATGAGAAATTTGTTGGTAAAGCCTATTCTAGTGAAGGAATTGTCAAATTTTGTACTATTGACAAGCCTTTTAATAATAACGTTGATTTTGCTTACATTGTTGATTCATTTTCATTATGACATGCTAGATTATATCACACAGGTAAAAGTACTATAAAACGTATGTTAAAATGTGACATGATATCAAATAATGAAAATGATGCATATAAATGTAAAACTTGTATAGAATCTAAAATGATTAAGAAGTCTTATCAAAGTGTTAATAGGACTTCCAATATTTTAGAATTGATTCATACCGATATATGTGAATTAAATGGAATATTAACTAAAGGTGATAATGGGTATTTTATTACTTTTATTGATGACTACTCTAGATATACATATACTTATTTGATTAAGCATAAATATGAAACTTTTGATATGTTTAAGGCATATAAAAATGAAGTAGAAAATCACATAAATAAGAAAATAAAAATTATAATAAGTGATAGAGGAGGTGAATATTTTTCTAGTGACTTTAATTCACTTTGTGAACAACATGGCATAGTTCATCAATGTTGTGCATTTAGAACACTTGAACAAAATTGTTTGACTGAAAGAAAAAAATAGAACTTTAGTTGATATGATTAATGCTATGTTGCTGTATGATAAGTTGCAATTTAATTTATGGGGTGAAGCGTTGTTGAGTGCATGTAGGATATTAAATAATTTTCCTTCTAAAAATACTAAGGTTTCACTTTACGAATTGTGGAAAGGAAGAAAATCAAACATTGGTTATTTCAAAGTGTGGGGGTATCTTGCTTATTGTAAGAACACAAACTCTAATCGGACCAAATTGGGTCCAAGATGCATTAAATGTGCTTTTGTAGGATATGCTAACAATAGCAAATCTTACAGATTATTAAACTTAGAAACCAATGTGATTATCGAATCAAATGATGTGAAACTCTTTGAAAATTCATTATCTTCGGATAACGAATTGAGGGAAATTCATAAAGATATCTCTAGCTCAAGTGGAACACGAGATGAAACGTCTTCTAAAGATGTTAATGAATCCAGTGAACCACAAAGAAGCAAAAGAACTCGGATTGAGAAGTCCTTGGGATAAGATGAAATAGACTCTCAACTTATTTCCTTTTACTTGGTAGAGGGAAATAGTGTGAATGTTGTAAGAACAATTCATTTTGTTCTACAAGTGAAAATTGACTTAAAAACTTATAAAAAAGCTATAGCTTCACGTGATAGCATCTTTTGGAAAGATGCCATTAAGGACGAAATAAATTTGATAATGTTAAATAATATTTGGGAGCTTGTCGATTTGCCACTTGAATCTAAACATATAGGATGTAAATGGGTGTTTATGAGAAAGTATAACACTGATGGTTTTCTTAATACCTTTAAAGCTAGATTAGTAGCCAAATGTTATAGACAAAAGGAAGTAATCGATTATTTTGACACATATGCAACGGTAACTAGAGTAACGTCTATTAGGATATTATTTGCTCTAGCTTCGATATATTATTTGCGTGATTTTTATTTACTTATATGTTGATGACATGTTAATTATGAGTAATTACATAGATGTGATAAAAGAAACAAAGATGTTTCTATCTTCCGTATTTAAGATGAAAGATCTTGAAAAAGTGGCTACTATTTTAGGTATCAAAGTTACCAAAAATAGTGGAGGTTATTATTTAAGTCAATCACACTATATAGATAGTATGATAGATAAGTTCAAACATTTGAACATAAAAAATTGTAGTACCCCCACTTGATCCAAGTTCAATGCTTATAAAAAATGATGGAAGAGAAATTATTCAACTAGAATACGCAAGTGCTATTGTAATCCGAGCAATGATCATTGAAAGACCATTGGAAGAGTTCTTGGATATTTTTTTTATAAAAAAAACCAAGAATTTAGATCTACAATATACTAAATTCCCGATTGTATTGGAAGGATTCACTGATACTAGTTGGATATCTAGCACGGGTGAAAGTAAATCCACTTCATGTTGGGTGTTTACACTAGGTGGTGAGACTGTTTCTTGGAAATCAAAGAAACAGATATGTATAACACACTCAACTGTGGAATCCAAATTTATTACGTTATTGGAAACCGGGAAAGAGACTGAGTGGCTTAATGATATCTTATACGAGATATCTTTGGAACTGAATATAACATCTTCTATACCTATCATGTGTGATAGTCAAGCCACATTAGCAAAAGCATATAATGAAGTATACTTTGAAAAGTCTAGACATATGAGTCTAAGATACGATTACATAAGGAAATTAATCAAGAGTGGAATAATTTTCCCAAATTATGTAAAATCAATTGAGAATTTAGCGGATCTTCTAACTAAACCTTTAAATACAGATTTAGTAAATTCTACTTCGAGTAGGATGTGATTGAAACTCTTGAACTAAAAAGGTTCACCAATGATGGCAACCCTACTCGTAATTACTTAAAAAATATTCCACAGGTTCAAAGGGTAACAATGAGTCATTCGATATGTGGATATTTTCAGCATTATTAATATCCGCTATAACCATATCCTAATTATAATAATGCTGGTTATTATTGAAGCGAGAGATGAGTTTAAAACTCTTAATAAAATTTAGTATTAAGTACAAGTATCTTTAAAAGTAACAAAGATACTGGAAGATTTTCACCTAAATAAACTTCGAGGTGGTACCGCCTCAATAGAGAGTTAGAGTTTCTCTCTTAAAAGTTTGTTGAAAAATGATGAGAGCAAGGTTATAATAGTGCTAAGCGAGTTTGAGAAACTTGAGAACACGTGATACTCGTGCGTGTGTTGTAATCGATATTGTCATATGAAATAACTAGTTCAAAGTTTCGTGCTACCTTTGATTCCGACTTTACTTTGTTTGAATTACACTATGGTTAGATTCAAATCGAAAGATATATAATCCTTATGCATAAGTATCGTATAATTTTGAATATAAGATTTTATAATTTTGAACAAGTGGGGGATTATTAGATTGTTGTTCAAAATTATGAGAAAATCAAGTTTTGGAATGGAAGTGGATCAAATGGCCTCATGTGTGAATCATGAGGCAGCATGACCATATACATTATACCGGGACTAAATGTTTCAGTATGTTTTATACCATGCGGCTGCATGGTACAATTTCTCGACCGTTTTGTAGCCGTTTTTTACCGTTTGATTTTTGAACTTGGTGCCTTTTCACTCTATTTTTGGCACTATTTCGTGCATCTAGACTTGGCCTATATATAGGACTATGATATTCAAGATTTTAATGTATGAGAAACATTAAAAGTTCAAAATACATTCCAAATTAAAGATCAAAACATTGTTATTCATCATATTCATTATTTTTCATAGTGTTCTTAAGTTTTGATGAATTACACTTATTGTTTGAGTGTTAATTCATTTCAAGACTTGTTCAATCCTTCAAACAATTTGCCTGAAACCTTCAAACATCAATTTCAATTCGTAAGAGGCAAATATTGTTTGAGGACAGTAATTACGCGTTCAGGCTTTCAGTGTTCATTTCATAAAATTCAAGTTCAATTTCTTGTACTTTTGTTATTGTTCTTGTCGCTACAATCTTAATAAGTTTTTTCTCCAACTTCGATGAAATAATAAATCAAACAATTTGTCTTAACATGCTCGAACGAGACTAAGTTTGCCAACTTGACCTAATCTAACATGCAATAATATGAGAACAATACTATCAAAGTACAATATATAATTAATAATGAATACATTGTACGAACATAAAAACAACAAATTTAGCATATGACTAAGTATCATACAAAATGATTAGAGCTTAAATAAAAGGTAATAATATTTAAATATTATTTAAAAGAGAAGTTGTGAGAGTTTTAAACTGTTAATGGAATGGAAGAAGATTTATACATGACCTCATGAATATTCTTAGTTTTTAGGACAAAACATTTATGGTAGACAAATGAGATAGCGTAATTAGACGATAATAAAAATATTATTTAGTTTTTATAAATTTGAAATTTTGAGGTAGAACTTCGAGTCTTAATAGAGTAGACTATGCCCGGCTTCAAAAAATTAAAAATAACTATAAAAAAAAATGTAATAAGAGGATTCAATTCATTACGCAAGTCCAGTTGTTTTTCCTTTTGTTTGAGACTGCAAATGTGGATATTTGCAATGTATGTTATAATGATGTCATAAAAACAAGGATTTAATTATTATGGAAATAACCTAAAAAACAATTTATATTACACAGAGGGTCACGTGCTAGTCCCCTCACCTAATGCTAGAAGAAATTCTTTTGGGGCATGAAAACCGGAGCAACTGTTCAATGTTGCTCGTGGCTTTGTTGTCCAATGATTATGGGTTACCAGATCCTTAACTAGAATTAATTAAAGTAATGTCAAAATATTAGATTCCAATTTTTGTAGAATCATGATAAATTGCCCAACAGGGTGCAAATAGAAGGACAGCGACGGTAAAAAATTATCTTTTGTTACCCAGACTTAATTTTTGTTTGGTGAAAATTAAAATTAGATTTTTAATAATTTTTAATAAAACTTAGTGGAATGTACGATAGAAAAGTTGTAGGATCAATGAAATAAGTTATTAATATTAATTATTTTAAAATCTGATTCTAATCGATACCAGGAATTAAGTTCCACAAGAAAGTAAAATGAAAAATGCCAAGCAAAACGAGATAAAGAAAAGAAAATATCATTGCTTTTAAACCATCCCTGCCAGCACCCCACCCCCCTCCCCCAACCCACCATATTCCAATCATCCATGACCTTAAAAGACTCACTCTCAGATTTCTCCATTCCAATACTTAATTATTTCCATACTAATTTCCATTAATCCTCAGATTCCAAGAAGTCAGCATGATTAATGATACAGCGGTCCCTTGAAAGTACTGAAGCAAACAATTGACAGAGAAAAACGTACCAACGCTTTTTTGTTAGATATTGAAGATAGCATTCAAAGCTCATCATGTCTTAGATCTCGCAGCTGGCTCGGATCTTCACTCTCCTCTCAGCCTCTCTCGTTGCTGACCAATTTCTGATTTGCACCGATTTGTTGGCTTTATATGCTTTACATGTGATAAAAAATTGATCCTTTTCATACTTTGAATTTATTCAAAAAAAGTGGGAGAAACTTGTGGTGAAACGATGTGTGAAGAAGGTTAGAGAGAGCAACAATGGAGTTCTGGAGGCATGATGGTCGGAATTGTTGAGAATTAGAAACCTTAATTTTATACCACCAAAAGCCATAAATCTGCAATAAGTAAATAAAGAACGCACAAGATTTGTAGAGTTTTCCTCAATTTAAGATTACATCATCTTCCGTCAATAATCACTATTATGAAATAATTTTACAAGATAAAAAATGCAATAATTAGGCTTCACAACTTAACGCGGATACATGGAAAGACGAGGGGAGATGGTTGTTCGGTGCCGAAGAGCTTGACTGGAGGAATATGAATCATTGATTGCTAAGGTTTACTTCTTGAAAGAGAAGATTTTAATAGTTTATATTAATATTTAGTATATGAAGATTAGAATGAAAATATCAGGCCCAAATTGAGAGGGGAACAAAGTTGACAGGTTCAACTCATCGGAGTTTAAGATTTTGGATGTGTCCGCTTGAGACGGGGCAACGGACTCATTGGTTTGTGGTGGTAGAACTGGTGGTGGGGGCGAGGTGTGGAAGTAGGGGGCGGCAGAGGATGAGCCGAGCCGAGCCGGCTCGTTGCCCCACGAGCTCGGCTCGTTGCCCTACGAGCCGAGCTCGTGGCTCGTTACAAAACGAGCCGAGCTTTTGCTCGGCTCGTTGCTCGTGGGCGAGCTCGGCTCGGCTCGGCTCGTGAGATTTGATATTTTTTTTTGTAACTGTCCTTATATGAAGGGAAAAATAAAAAAATAATAAAAAAAATTGGACGAGCTGGGCTCGTTTTTTAACGAGCCCGAGCGGCTCGTGGGTCGCTACAGTACGAGTCGAGCGGGCGAGCCGACGAACTACTCGGCTCGATTGCCACCACTAGGGGGCGGAGGTTGGAGTTGGAGGTTTTGAGAAGAGAGAAGGTTCTCTCTCTCTCTCTCTCTTTTTAATATTACCGTACGTTGCCCAATATCCATTATAAATTTTGTAATTCCAGAATTGAGCAATGGCAAAAATAACATTAAATTGTTTCAAATAATGAATATTCAGGCACATTTAAACTACACCACTTGAAATACTAATAACTAAAAAAGGAAGAAAATAAAAATTATATGCATTACTGCTTACTTACATACTTTGTTGTTATGTATTGGCTGATGAACAATTTTAAGATATTTGATAAAATTATGAGATTTTAGCTAAGTTGTAAAACATGGAGATTGTTGTACAATTAATTGATAGCTCAACGTTGTACATGATAAATGCTGGAAGAGGAGGGGGGAAAGAAAAGATCGTCTCCGATGTCTCCATGTAGCACAGATGTTGCACGGTGCAGCACGGAGACAATTGTTGTTTTTTTTTTTAAAAAATAATAAGATGTATGTAAAATTCTTTTTCACGTAAAATGTGCAAGACTTTCAATCAAATAACATAATTCCTAAACAAAGATATTTAACTGGCAATTATTTACATTGCAATATTCGGTCAACAACAATACTATTTGATAGTAAGGTTGAATAATACAAAATCCACCATTAATCAATTCTATATTGCTATAATCAATGAAGGAATTCACCATTAATGTAGCAAGTCTACAACTACAAAGTCATCATCCACAAGCACTGTCAAGTATCCAAGTGGATTAAGCTTGAAAACTCTACAATCCTGACAAATAGAAAAGTGTAACAAAAAATTCTTAGAATAATAATCAACTGAAGCAACATATAACTAAGCAATACAAATAACAAGTTTATGCCAAAATTTATACATAATTGAAAAGAAAAACAATGAGGGTGAAAAGGGAAAGAGTCAAACCTGGAGATTTTGGGTCCCCCTTTGAGCAAGTTAATTGCAATGTACTAATAATCTAATCCTATTTATTCAATTCAAGGTTTCATTAATTATAAAAAAAATTAATTTTAAGAAATTAAGCAAAAACAACTCAAGATTGTCAATGTTTAAGAAGAAAATAGAATTTATGCCTAACTTCTTTTCACGTAAGAATATTTTTGTTTTAAATCATTCTACTTAACCTTGAGCTAAAAAATGTCATGTCAATTTCATGTCTGGGTCTCCTCTAGCAATACTATGAAAGGAATATGGCATAATTATAGTAACCTTCACATTGACAACAACGTAGTTGTTAGTCGTCACATTAATTGTGGAACGTGTAAACTTCCCGTTTATAGCAATTATAGAGCAATGCAGTTCAAGAGTCTTAGCCATTCAAACCTAAAGTTCAATTCTTTAGTACACATTTATTAGACCCACTGTTAATCAAACTTTATACAACATAAAGCAAGCCAATCAATCTCAATTAAATTATAACCAGACCCACATGACTAAAAGCTATAAAATCGATAGATCCTATTCAGAAAATAGTTGATTGGAAAGAAAAATATACATGTTGTGGAATACCAAGAGGAGGGGCAGTAATACAGGAGACCACTAATTCATACCTCTGGTTCCTGAAAAACTTTGGGTCATCTATTTAGAATTTCACACATAAAAATAAGAAAAAAAAATTCATAAGTCCACACATATATAGGAAATTGACTAAATGAAAACGGACACCTTTGGTGGAGGTGCGACGATGGCATTTGGGCTTCTTAATGCCTTTCTTGTGGCCAAGCAAACGGTCTGAGAAAATTAGATATTATTAGTATAAAAAGTAATTCAAAATTCATGTTCAGTAAAATAACTTAAAAGCAAAGACTTTACGGGAAGAGTAGTGGAGCTCATGGAGGAGGAGATCAACGGCTTCGTCCTCTGCTTCCAGGAAGTAGCTAACAAATAAAAGTATTTCAGAGAAGGCTTCCACTTCTAGGAAAGAGAGAAGAACTAAATAGAAGATTTGCACGGTACGTATGATTGTGTGGAGGAATGGGTTAAAAAGGTATGGGAGGTAGCGTGGGAAAATGGAGAATGGGTGAGAGAAGGAAAAAAAATCCTACAAAATGCAATGAAGTGGGTGTTTGAAAGAAGACAAATTTGGGATGAAATATATGACATCAGTATTAGGCCAGAAATGACGCCTTATGAATAATATTACAACTTCCCTCTTTTATATATTGTAGTGATTTTCGTTAAAACTAATTGATAAGGGTTCAGTGGCCAACAATCTTACCCTTCTAGCTTAAGTCGTTTGCAAAGCACAAACCTATTTAACAAAAGAAATTGATGGAATAAGACGGAAATGACAATTTTATCAATGAAATGTTGATTTGAGAATGCAAATATCAAATTTAAAATAGTAGGGATGATTTGCATAAGAACAAATGGTAAGGACTTTTTGTGCCAATTACTTTTTTAATTGATTTGCATAAATCTTGATAACAATTGATTTCAAGAAAGAAATAAGCATAGAGGGGAAAAGTTTATGGGTTTGTTTGGTACAGTACATAGTATAAAACTCATAAAAGGCCAAAACGTAAAGCAATAATTTATAATGTCAGTTGCATCTTAAATAACATAAATAGCACATTTACTCCTCCATGATTAGGTGTTTTGGCTCCCTTAGTTTAGGAAATCGTTATGAAGGTATTTTCTTTTAAACAAAGAGTTTTTTTTTCCCGATAAACACTCTTATCATTTTAGTACCATTTAATCTTTCATACTAAATACATTAGTGTATGCTACAAAATATTGTAATCCCCATATTAAATTTAAGAGTGTGTTTGGTTGAAATTAAAAATGAAAAACTAGTCGTTATTGTTGACTTTTATTAGACGAGTGAGACCCAATAACAACTATAATTTCAATTTTAATTGATTAAAATCTATACCGAACAAGCCCTAAGTTATGTTAAGTTGATTAAAAAAAAAAAAAAACTTAAAAAATTGTAATCCCAAGCTTAGATACTCATATTGATCCCTTTTATGCTGCCTGTACCGTCGAGCCGCCATTAACGAACATAAGCATATATCTCTTTATTTACTGGTTGTCAAGATTCAAATGATAAATCTTTTCATTAAAAAAATGCATAAGTTGTAAGACGAAAAGTTTTCTAAAGAAAAAAATATATTGAAGGCTCTATTATTCTCATTAATTCAATCGAAGTTTATACAAGTGCTGCAGCACAATTGGAACAAAATAAGGAATGGTTACAAAGGTTAAGAAACTAAGGATTTTTACAACCTGCTTCAATTCTCTTACGAGTGATTTATTCATATGGAGATTGATTGATTCTTTCTCTATTTGCCAAGATTTTCGAGATCAACTTTCTTTACTTGATAGCTTAATTGATTCTTGTCTAATATATTAGTTTGTCAGCTTCATTGTCAATATTACAGAGATCACCATCTTCGCCAAAATCGATTTTGAGACTTTGCAGACATGGTGTGGAGAAAAGTTGGAGCTATGGTGGGTGTGCGCGCGGGAGGGCACGACAAAATTGGATGGAAAGAATAAATCTTTGGTGGGCACGAGCAAGAAGATCAGCAAAGGTGGGATGTCTAATTGGTTTGCTCCCATGTTTAATTACTTGGAGGCTATGGACAAGAAGATGTAAAGCGAGAATGGAGGGCAAGAACGAATCTGTTGAGGACGTTTTTTTATCTATTAAATTCTGGATACAACATGCTTCTCTTAATTTGTCAAAAGCCAAAGTGCTAACTAGTCAAGATGAGTATGTGTTTCGAATGCTGGAGGTACCTCAAGCACCAGTCAGAACAAAGCAGATTCAGGTGGTTTCATGGAAAAAACCAAATCATAATCGACTAAAACTCAATATGGATGGCAGCAGTATTGGAAATCGTGGACAAATCGGTGGGGGAGGAGTGATTAGGAATGAAAAAGGTGAATTGATTTCAGCTTTTAGTATTTATCTCTGTGAAGGGACCAACAATGAAGCCGAACTGAGAGCACTCATCGAAGGTTTAAAACTATGTCGTGAGTTGGGTATTAATCATATTGACATCGAATGTGACTCATCGTTGGTAGTTTCATGGACTTCATCCTTGAAGTGCTCTCTGTGGTATCTATGGGATTTCTAGGAGAACCTTTTGAACTTATTACAACATTTTGATTATCAAGTGGCACATCAATGGAGAGAGGGGAACCAAGTCGCAGACTGTTTAGCTGGATTGGGAGCTAAAGGCTTGTCGAAACGTTTTAACACTTGGACAGATTTGCCAAGGCTTGCTCGAGGATTACTTTGTCTGGATATGATGGGGGTGGCTTATTGGAGGAAGTGAGATGAAGATTGAGGTTTGGGTAGTGGTGTATTTTCAGATAGGAGTTAGTTTGGTTAGCATGTTTAACTATTTATTCTAGTACAGTGTCGTTATTTAAGTCTATTATTATGGTATTCCTCCACCACAAGTGAGGTTTTATTAATAAAGTTCGGAGTAAAAAAAAAAAAGGTAAGAAATTCTATGTATTCTTAATGATCATGAAACCCACAATGTCACCAAATATTATCAAGCATTTTCATCTATATTCACGGAATGAATATATATATATATATATAGCTTTGTGAAACCATGCTTCATAAATAAATAATTGTGGAAACGAACATGCGTTATGTACAGATTTTATTAATATATTTAAAGTCACAAAACTATATTAAGTACCTTTATTTGCAATTTATAAAAGTACACTTAAATTACCGTATAATCATTAAAGAGTATTCTTTCGTATCAAAAGCTATCATCAATAACTTTCTTCAAATTAAGTGAAAAAACAATCTTTCACTAAAACATGTATCTTTAAGTCATTTCATATCATTAATGCACAATGTAATGAGCATTTACATAGATCAACCATGCACAAAACTTTAACATAGATATGCACAATGGTTTGCTTGTCCACAAAGCAATATCAAATGAATTCAAACATAAACGAATGATTCCATGTTATAGAATCACCATATGTTATGTGCATTTAATCACTACAATACATAAATTCATTACCCACGAACATAAATATTATTTTAATGCCTCATTCAACAAATTGATGAAACATGAATTTTCCTAATTCAAATGTTGCAACAGAACATTTTTACCATATTCATGATACATCAAAAGTATGATTTAAATTTATTCATGCAATATCATGATCCTTATTACAAATGTAATTTAATATGCACACAAGATCTTCATCAACGTATTTTCATCATTTGATTTCTATATGCTCTACAATTCATAGATTCCAATACATGATACTCTATGTGAGTATCTCAACTTCAACAGAATATTTTTATGCACAGTAAACAAAAATCCATTTTAAGAATGTTGGAGATATCATACCAATAATGTGCATATTATACTCATATCAATACGTACCAGTTATTCTCATGAAATCGAAATTAGAATTCGACTTACCGAAATAGTTGAGAAGACAAGGTAATAATTTATCGAATTTCATCACTTCATTGAAGTCTTGGTGATTCAATTCTCCATCGTAGAAATATCATTTGAGATTGTTGGAAAAATCATCGCTCTTCCACACAAGGGGTTGGAGAAGAAATCAAATAATGCAATCACTTCCACGTGAATGTGATGGAGAAAAACCAGGAAAAAGTGATGAAGAACTTCAAAGAAGAATCAATAAGGCTCGAATACGATATCGCTGTAAATACTCAAGCACTTGTAGGATTTATCAAGTCTTGTAAATACTCAAGCACTTGTGTTTTCTACCAAAACTTTTTGAATATGAAAGAAGAATCTAAATTCTTTGATTTGGAATGAGGATTATTTATCTCAATATTGGTGTCAATAATGTTCCAATTAATTCTTGTGTTAATTATGAGACATCAATATAAATCTCAACCAACACACACGAAATGGATTTGGAGTCTTGATTCCTTTCTCATCCACATTTTCCATGTCTGGTTTATCATTCGTAACAAGATGGTGGTATAAACCAAGACCACGGACTAGAGGGATGATTTGTGAACGCCATAGGATGAAATTGGAATTGCTTAGTTTAACTGAAATTAAACTGGAGCATTGGTGAAAAGTTTGAAGGTTTAGCTCAGGTTCTTCCTTTGGAAAAGAAGAAGATGAAGACATTTTATTTTGGAATAGGCTTGCAATCAAAGGCTCTGATACCATGAAAAGTTTTCTAAAGGAAAAATTATATTGAAGGCTCTGTTATTCTCATTAATTCAACTGAAATTTAAGTGCTGCAGCACAATTGGAACAAAATAAGGAATAATAATTACAAGGTTAAGAAACTAAATAATAAGGATTTTTACAGTTGCTTCAATTCTCTCGTGAGTGATTTGATCATATGAAGATTAATTGATTTTTTCCCCTATTTTCCAAGATTTCCGAGATCAACTTTCTTTACCAAATGAATTTTTTTTTTTTTTTTCTATAGCTGAAATGAACCTTCTTTTGAGAGGGAGGACAAGTCCTTAATTTCCATTCTCATCGGACGATCTGTCCATGGTCATTGAATGGATTGAATCAGTAACGGATTTACAAGATGCTGATGTTTATGATGACTGCCTACAATGCGTACATCGCGGGAGGACAGAGTCATACGTACTGATTACACCGGGAGATGGCTTAATTGATTCTTGTCTAATATATCAGATTGTTAGTTTCATTGTCATTATTATGGAGATCACCGTCTTCATGGTTATAAGTATAATTTACATTATCCCTAGCTAATATTCTAAGAGAAACAGAAAACAAATCTAAGAAATGTCGTGCAATGGCCATAAAGAAAGGCAGGAAAGAAACAAATACACATAAGTTTAGGGTTCACACAGAGAGAGAGAGAGCCATTCTGCCATTGCAAACAACAAAGGTTGCCACGTGAAGCGGGCCTGTAGAAGCCATCTAGGGAAAGGGACTGCCTATCGATTTTTGTCATTGCTAATGGCGGCCGTTTTGGATTCTCCCTATTCTATCTTCTGTAATCGCTTTCAAACTATATTTTACGGATGTGTAAATTGAGTTAAATCGAAATAAATCTTTTTGATTTACTCGGCTTATGAATTTTATAGTTTTTTTTTTTTTATGAAATTAGTGAAATATTTTTATATTTATTTCGCTAAAAAATAAAGACTCGTTTTGATTTTTAATCTACAAATTTTCCTTTTCAAGTACTCTTCATGTCTTTATCAATCTTATCTTAAATAATCAAATAGGAAAAGTTAAATCCTATATGTGTAAATTACTCTTGTGACCCTCTAAAAGATTAATCAAATATTGTTTCTATAAATTTATATCAAGATAGGAGTATGATGATTTTGTCTTTTTGATAAAATTATCGATAAATTATATAACCGCGACACTAAACAACAGAGCCACATGGGGAGCTGAGGGGTTACGATCTGAATGATGGTTCGACTCGAACTTTGAATTATCAAGAATTGTTCTAAACTCTAGGCACTCACTAATTGAAAACTTCACTAAATTTGTGATAAAATTTGAAGTAAATGCCAAGAATAGCGACAGGAGTGATGAACTTACTCGCACATATGTATAAGCGTATACGTGTATTTAATTTACGGGGGGGACTTGTACGTCTCTCCACATATGAAATAGTTTTGGCAGTTAGTGAAATATAATATCAGAGGAAGAATGTTGTAGCATGCGAAGACAAACACAAGGACAATGTCGTAAGCGTCAAACTTCCAAATCTCCAGATTTATAATATAATGCCAATAATAAAACCAAGGGGGACAACACACTTGCACAACAGTCCATTCTTATGAAATCCTCTGTGGATTCTATCTCCTAGTATTTCAGTTATTCATCATTTTAATTAATTTCCCTTTCGATTTTATTAAAAATCTTGTGTTTTATTCGTCGCACAGAAAATCGAGGGATCAAAAGTTTGTAATGCGTAGGGCGTGTATGCTAGACTACTAAATGAAATTGACAAATTTTATCATACGTCTCGTTTCTTAAAGAGAAAAGTAACAATATTACAACAATTGAAGCAGAAGAAAAGTTAGTGAAATTGTTTAGCAGTTGTGGCATACTAAAATGGACAATTCAAAGTTCCTTTTTGTTGAGGAATCTACGTTGGATACCATATTCTCATAGATGCTGCAATTATTAGAAAAAGATATATGTAAAGATATTGACATGATAATTCTACTAAGTGATCAAAATGAAATTACAAAATTGCCCTCATATAAGTAAAAGTAAAAATCTATTCTTTTATTCATCATAAACCTATAATCTATAAGTTTGCTTTAACAGATTGATCAAGAGAAAGTAAACATGAGTAGTGCCTTTAATTTTTTTCTCCAAATTTCATTTTCGATCTTCCATAACTTTCCTCCCCCAGTAGTTTTCTTTGGAGAGGGATAATTAGGCAAACACTGGGACCGCGTCGAAAACCGGGTTAAATTTAAGACACTATACTCTCAGATGTTTTCAGTTGAAGCCAGTTTGAGAAAGTTTGGAGGGTATTCATGTCAGCTCTGTAATGCTTCTGTGTAAACTCGAGGAGGGCTGGCCATGTGAAATCTGGATATATTCTAGGGTTGTTGGAGTCCACCAATTCATTTGGTGGGCTCACCACCTTATCCTTCTTGGGACAAAGAAAGAAAGCAAGCGATTTCCTAGGAATTTTGTTGTTTACCACTGCTCTGTGCAAGCAACTTTTGTATCTTCCATTTGATAGAGCCTGTAGAAATAAACAAAAAACCCAATTAAAATAAGCTTTTCAATACTTCAAATATCGACTATTGAGTACTAGGCAATATTATAAATTAATTAAAAATCGTGTTCAGTGTACCAAATAAATACTTACCATGAAGGTGTCGCCTATGTTGACAACAAAAGCATTGAAGTTTGGAGCGATGAATTGCCATTCGTTTTCGACGAAAACTTGAAGGCCACCCACCGTGTCTTGATGGAGGATGGTTAAGGATGTGGGATCACAATGAGGCCCCGTGCCTAAAGTAAGGTCTGGTTTCTGACACGGTGGATAATAGTTCAATCTCATTATCGATTCATTTTCTTCGAAAAACTCTTTAAAATGGCTTCGGCTCACACCTAGGCTCATCCCCAAAAGTTCCATGATCCCAAGAGATACTTTGCTCATTGCATTGCAATATTCTTGGTAAACTTTCCTGCATATATGCAAAATAGTTTAGAATCGAATTTGAATACTATTTGGTACGTGCTGAAACATATCATTTAAAAATTTAAGCTGGAGGGAAAATCAATAATATGTTGGAAAAAATAATTCGTACAGTTGTTTTGTTTCTAAACAAGAAATGAATTCAAATGGTAAGGTTCGCGTACCCTAAATACACGAAATCTTCGCCTAATGTCTTGTTAAAATACTCTTGGACGACGTGGGATGAGCCCTTTTCTGCAGAGTATCGGAAAGAAAGTGTTTCCTTCCAAGGTAGTTTGGAGGAGAATCTCCCTGTGAAACTGCTAGCATATCCACAATGTTCCCCAAGTTTTCTCTGAGCTTTTTGCTTCTCATAAAGAGGTTGCTCAAAGAATTGGTCCATGTAAAGATGAGCATCCGATATGAGTTTGGCATCGACACCATGATTTGCTACTAGAAAGAAACCGTGCTTTAGACACGCTTCCCCAACCAGCTTGGATGCTTCCGTGGCGGCTGTGGTGTCCCCAGAGAGGAAGCCGCCCAAGTCGACTAGTGGAACATGAAGTTCCTGTGGGTTCGCACAAGGCTTTTCGTGGTCCGGCCATATGAATTGTGAAGGTATATTGGACTCGTGTTGTATCACCAAGGCATCGAACACTAATGACTTCTTTCGCAAATCATCGTTCCGTACGTTTTTAGACTGAGACATGGGTGGCTCGCTCGTTAGTGGACTATTAATAGCCATTGCATGAGGTATTCTTTGTTTTCTAAGAGTTGAAATAGCAGACTAGACAGAGGGAGGGAGGGAGAGTATTGGAGTGGAAAGAGGGATTGGGAGAAATAAGAAGAGGGAAAGAATAAAGTTTAAGAGTTGTGATAAAAGAAAAGCCAAGGCCGTTCATTGGGGAAATAGGTGAACAAAAATTGGAATCTTTATAGTCTCCCTCTGGAGTATGTCTCACACTGTAACTTAAAAAAGGAATTATTTGCAAACAAGGGCTTGGTGAAACTTATAATTGCAAAAGAGGACCAATCAATTAATGAAATTATATTAAAATTTGTCGTATTTGTAATGTTGACAGGAAAGCGTTTCCCGGTGGAATTTGGCGTTTCCTTTGGTAGGGTGACTACGTACCGACTAACCTTACCAGTTGCATTATGCCTTTAGCTAATGCCTACAACAGTAAAATCAACTTAGGGAGGTAGCCCAACATTTCCATTAACTTAAAATCGATCGTGTGAATATTTTTCTATCATTTCGTTCAATTCCTAAACTTAAAATCGATCGTGTCAATATTTTTTTTTAATTTTTTTTGTTCAATTTTTAATACGGTATGTAGCAAAATATAAATGACACTTAAAATCGATCGTGTCAATATTTTTTTTTATTTTTTTTGTTCAATTTTTAATACGGTATGTAGCAAAATATAAATGATATAATTCCTATGATTGCGTAGTGATTGTTGATTATTTACTTTTGAAGTTATTTCAAATTTGTGATCATATAAATAATATCATCCTTTTAATTAATACTAAAAAAAAACTTATATATTTTTCTACTAATATTTTACACGTAAATTCAAATTTTTTTCTTACTTCTTAACTGCATATTCTTAAAAAAATTACAATTCAAAAATACATTTTCTCTTAATAATAGTAGACAAACTGGATATAATATGTTATTGTTAGATAGTGTTAGGTCATGATTATATTATATTCATAGTTTCTAACATATGAGATTGCCGTACGCAAAATTAATGTGATATTTGAATTAAGATGATAAGAAGACAATAAAAGCTAGTATGCCAATGAACCAAGCCATAAAGTGGCTAAGGCCGAGCCCCCAACGTGAGAGAAGATCAATCTCGAGGTTTTAATCTTGAGACATCAAGCTTATGAAAGACTTTTATTCAAGAGAAATGCTATATGAACATAAGTGTTGACACAAGGGTCAGCTCCCGTAAAAGTGTGAATCTAGAAGATGAACCTATGATGTCTAACTTGGTGTGCATAGGTTTCCGTAGAGGAAAGCAATCCAAAATGAGAATATAGAAATCACACTCGTAACAAATTTATCCATCAATCAGGAACTATGAAAAATCAAAATGGTTCATTCTAACACTCAAATCTCGAAACACTCTAGCAAATACCCACTTTAACAAATAAGAGCTTAGGTCATCTCCAATGGAGACCCCTTTACACCAAAATGCACCAAATTTTGGTGCAAAGTGTCTCCAATGGAGCACCATCTTTTGCACCATTATGGAAAAATGATGCAAAGCGAATAGTATTGCACCATATTATTAATATGGTGCAATACTATTCGCTTTGCATCATTTTTTCTATAATGGTGCAAAGTCAATTTTGCCCTTCATTTAATTTGTCAAAAGTTTGTTTGGAAGGTATTTGTCATTTTAGTTGTATAATTTTTAATACAATTATTATTATTATTATTATTATTATTATTATTATTATTATTATTATTATTTGCATTTAAATTAAATTTGAAATGTTAAAAATAATAATTACTGAATTAATTAAAATAAGAATAAAAAATTTTAAAACATTACTAGCACGATTATTTATAGTTTAACATTAAATATTTTATAATAACCACGTACCTACATTAAACGAGTTCTATTAAAAAGAAAAAAACACAATACATAAAAACAAATGTATAATTTAGTAATTTAATATGTTTTAATTGTACCATGTTTTAATAATATATTTATTTAATGAATTTAATATTTTCCTTAATTTCGCATAATTATTTATTTAGTAATTTATATATTTCTAAAATGAATAAATAATTAATATTTCAAATAAATAAATTACTAAGAAGAAAAAAAATAGAAGAAATTGATTAAACACTGTTCATTTGGTGTAATGATTGGAGATGAATGTTAATTTGATGCAAAATTTGGTATAAAATGATGCAAAGTTTGGTGCAGCGCTGGAGAAGGCCTTGTGGCAAGTGCGAAAGGCAAACTTTGGATAAACTTCACATCAAGCTAAGGCCACGACAGACCTAGTCATTAGCTATAAAAACACAAGACAACCACGGGCATTAATTTCAGTGAGCAACCATTTATAATTAATTCAAATTTTTCTGTCAATATATTTGACTTTGACATCGAGCCTCTTCGCCAATGCATATCCATTTGAGCAACAATCAAGCAAACTTACCACAGCCACACATAATCAACATCGATGTAGATAAAACAAAAAAAAAAAAAAAAAAAAAAAAAAACTGAACATCCAATCTCATAATTACTACATAAATAAATTTAAAACTTACCACAGCCGCACATAAGCAACATCGATGTACGTAGATAAAACAAAAAAAGTCTGAACATCGATCCAATCTCATAATTACTACATAAATAAATTTGATTAAAATAAAAATACATATGATTAGTACGATGATTACAAAGATTAGCAATAGAGTGAGACACAAGTGTGGCCAAATTTTATTAGATTAGATAGTGATAGAAGCACACACAGATGAGATGAGATGAGATGAGATGAGACTGATTGTAGTGTTGGGGACACTAGAATTTTCTGGAGAAAAATGACAAGAAAGAGAGGCTGCCTCTGTTAGGAAAATAGCTGACCAGATTTAGTACTCCAAACATCATGACCTTTTGTTGGAGGGCACTACTTGTTCAATGCTTAAATCAAACAAGAAAGGCTTATCTCATGTGGGGTTTCAATATGAATATACATACATACATACACATATACATATACTAGCTAGAATGGGGTGACAGCTTTATTGATTTGAGCAAAAAAAAAAAAAAATGGTCTTATTATATAAGGAGAGCACTAAAGACTATGGTTCTGTTTGTGGGACAAAGGAGAGATCAATAAAAATTAATTCTTGGTCAGCCATTTAGCTTGGTGTTAAGTATATATGGATTTGGAGTTTAAGTCTCATCAGTGTTGCATTAGGATGTCCTGTCCATAAACATTGTAGAAATTTTATGGTCATCTAAAGTCCTTAAATCTGCAAAGCAGCTATCGAAAATCAAACAGCTTGATCGTCGAAAATAAGGATGATAGTTTGATTATTGTGTTAGTTTTTTGAGATGGTAATATAGTGAAACTTCAATAATTCGATGAATTGGTTAGTAATTATGTGTTGGAAGTTTGAACACGAGAGACTAGAATGGGTGTTTATTTACCTCCTCGATAACGATACATCCTTTTATTTATGGAGCTGTTTAGGGGAGCCTAAGATCCTTATAATCCAAGCTCTAATGGCTCAATTTTAGTCATGGTCAACTCTTGTCCAATTGGATTCAATACACTGATATTAGGGAACATTTATCAAAGAGCTTAAAAAATAAACTAATTCTCAATGCCCTCAAAATACTTTTTTTTTTTTTTTAAATTTTAATTAAACTTTGTAATACAGTGTATTATACACATTCTGCCACATGTTTCCTCCATATCCATCGTCACCGTCACCCCACCATTTGTAACACTTGATCTTGCGCTGCTGACATCACTTGTAACATGCCATGTTACACCTTCACTGAGTCTCCACTCTACCACCACCAGATGTGTACCACATCTCACCACTACCACCATCACTACCACAATCAATCAAATTTGTCGCTGCCATATCACCACCACCCTCGCCATCTCCATTGATGCCTTTCTCCACCACTTTTACAAAGAAAGTTCACACAACCCACCAAAGAAGGGAAGAACCTAATCCTATTTATAAATGCAACTAATCAACAATTCAATCACAAAGATAATATAATTAAATTTAGCCTGAAGATAGCCTTGTTTCTAACCAGATAAAGTACGTGAAATGGTGAGTCACATCTCATGAAAATAAGAGCAAATCATGTTTTATTTGTCGACCAAGTCAGACCACCATACCCTTCTAGGTGAAACACATCTATGGCAAGCTAAACACTTTCTAATCCTGTTGATCCTCGTGAAGCTTGCCCTCTAGAATTTTGTTGGCATTCCTATGTGGGTGATTTGAACTCTTTCATTTGACTCGTGGCATTGGAAAGAATTGAGACCAATTATTCGAGATGAAATCTTGAGAAACTTTTCAAATTTCTTCACTAATTGTATTATCAATATAAAATCATCTTTATTTTCCTTTTTCATAAAAGATTGATACCCTTATTTTATTTTGCCAATCTAGCCCCATAACTTTGGCATGAATTTCGGGTTATTACAAAACTTTATTCATTTTAAAGATGGTGCCACATTAGTTGGCTCTTAATGTAGTTGTGCCCATGTAAGGCATGACCCTTGTTGCAATAAAAGAGTTTGGCCTTGAAAGAATATGTAATACTTTTTAATTTGAAGAGATGGTCACTTGAAGGGGACAAAATGACACGGTACTTCGTTTGGAGGGAGAATTGGTGACATCTATTAATAATATGAAATAAATGAGGGGCTTTTAATGTAATAGTTAGTTATACTGAATTAATATTTCAGGATCAAACCTCAATTCTCTATAGATTTGACCCTGAATGCCTCTATATAAAGTGTTCGGATTTCACTTTCCTTCCGAATGATCATGAATCTAATAACAGAGACAAGAATTTGAAACGAGGAGAGGGGTTGACGGGCCACAAGCAATGAAACAACTAGCTAACGTGCTTGTGGAATTGTGACAAGTTCACAATGTTGTACAAATCAACACCCACTTGCAATTATGTGCTAATATTAGGACAAAATTGACACGACACTATTAAGAAAAAAAAACAAAAATCATTTTTTGACATTTAAAATACAGTCCTCTCTAGGCTTATACACCTAAGTGTGCTTACCGATGACCAGCTCTTGGTTGGGAATTTCAACAGAATATAGTAAAAAAGTTGCTTATATTTTTAAATTTTTACTACCTACAGATACTTAGGCAATAACTTTTAATGATCATTTTAAAAAATTGTACACGAAAAAAAAATAAATAAATAAATATATATATATATATATATATATATATATATATATATATATATATATATATAAAACAAGAAATGTGCTTTTAGTAAGGGTTCGTTTGATTGCAAATGTGAAAAATGGATGGAAAGAAAATGAATTTTAGGGAATTGAATTGCCTAAAAATTATTTTACTGGAAATTGTAATTAATTGTGTTTGATTGATATAATTTTCCACCTGGAAAATATTGAAAGTTTGGTATTCATTTGGTTTTGTTTTTCATGGAAGTTGTCCATTAAAGTGATAATTTTTTTTACCATTAGGTCTAGAATTTATTTCAATTGCAAAAAAAAATTACTATTCCGAATACCATTCGTTTGTCTTTGTTTTGTATGAAAATTTTCAATAAAAGTAATAATTTTTTTACCAATTTTTCCCAATTGCCAAAAAAAAAAAAAAAAAGCTGGAAAATGAAAACCCACCTAAAAGGTGGGAAAACCAACAATTTCATGGAAAATGTGCACGTGTGGTGCCACTAAAAGAGAATAAATTTTCCATGAAAAATTTGTAAAAACTAGAAAATGGAAAAAAATTTCCTACTCCCATAAAAAATGAGGGTTATCAAACAAGCCCTAATTAACAATGATATTTATTTACAAACTAGCAGTCATATATACAAAGGTAGGTGAGGGTGTGGTTTCATATTAGTCATTAAATTTAATTTTATTTCAAATTGATTACCTAAGTATTGTTATGTTTCAGATAGACCAATTTGTGTATCTCCATCTAATAAACTAACGACACTTCCAACTTTACTCATGGATGTACCATTGTCGTCTCTTAAAACTGCAATTTATTATTATCAATTTTGTTGGGAAAAAATCTCTCTAGACATGTTGGCAAATCACCATTAATAACAAGAGAAGTAAACTTATTGTGATTCGCTTTCTCAACTTTTTCCTACACAAAATCTGGAAAAACTAATGTACCATGAACCACGCGCACATTTTTCTAAATTTTTCTCAGTTTTCTATCTCTCACAAACACCTAGACTGTGAAAAACAATTCTCTATCTTGATGGTACGTCATGTTCCTAGGTTAACAAGTGTACCTATCGATTAATTTGTTAATAAGTGATATCAGAGCCACATTCGACAATTCCTAAGAGAACCAGTTTGGTTTAGTATTAGAGCGATGTTTGATCAAATTAGAACGAGGTTTGACTGTTTCGGAAGGACAATTATGAAGTTTGATATTCCGTTTTTGGATCGCGATATCAAATTTTTGTTTGGACGCTAGAGGGGAGTCAACTTAAGGATTGAATTGTGATAAAGGGGTAGAAAAGGTCACAGTTATATATTTTGGAAGGTTCAACCATGTTTGATGCAACTGTCACTAATAGCGGAAAATGTATATTAGACCTCAGGATAGGTTCGATGAAGTTTTATATTATGCCTTTGGATCGCGACACCAAATTTTTGTTATGGCAGATTTTTGTTTGGACGCTAGAGGGGAATCAACATAAGGATTGAATTGTGATTAAGGGGTAGAAAAGGTTACAGTTATATATTTTGGAAGGTTCGACCACGTTTGATGCAATTGTCACTAATAGCGGAAAATGTATATTAGACCTCAGGATAGGTTCGATGAAATTGATTTAATTGCTTATAGTTTGATAAGTGTAGAATCGAATGGAGTTGATTGTGATCAGATTTCCCGTGGTGATTCTAGCAAATATGGTATTGAAGAACCTACTACTAGCTCGAGTGGAGTTAATTGTTATGTTAACGATCTTGTTGTTCGTGGAGATGATTCGAGCAAATTTGGTACTCGAGGTAATAATGTAGATAAACAATGCTTGGATTCGTTCGGCAATTGTTGAGTTTGCCCTAATTTGCCCAATGTGTCAAGCGTTACTAGTGATATCAAGCTTCATCTCAATCTGCAATGTGCATGGCATGTCTCAATATCTGCATCGTTCCGTCAAACATCTTCACCTTCACCATACATGTTAGGAGTTTGATGAAAGGATATGGCGCGATATGAAGTATTGATTGCACAATTAATAACCAAGATCAAGATTTAAAGGAAAAAAAAACAAGAAGAAGAGAATTAGAAGAGGAACCGAATACTTTATTAACAATCAATGGAGAGAAAATACAATTATGCAACTAAAAAAGTCTTTTAAACTAAATAAAGAGTCTAATATTTATAGGAGAGCCGTCCAAAGTCCTAAAACAATGAAACTGGGTCAAAATCGCGTAAAATTCGAAAAATAAGGGAAAAGAATCTCGGCACGTCACTCGAGCGAAGCTCGGGCGAGGGGCTGTCGCTCAGCGACAAGCGGGTGACCAGGCTTCTGCTCCAATGCTGCTCCTATCGCTCAAGCGTGAGTCGAGCGACCGTCCAGTGCCGTCAATCGTCATTTTTCCTTCTTGGACCCTATTTTGACATTTTCAAACCCAATACTCTAGAATGCGAAACCTTAGACCTAATTTGGACCGAATTTGTGTCACAAAACCCAACAGTCTCCACCTTGAACCAAATTCCGGTGCAGCGAACGAAACTTCAAAATTTCTCCACTTAGAAAAATAAGTCCGACTATAGTGAAATATATTGAACTCTTCAACTTGAACAAAACCTCTCTAACACTAAAAAAACATTCTTCATCTTCCACCATATCCAACACAGATACAAATGAACCCAACCCCTAGAGTTCCCAAAATTCACAAAGAATTTAAAATCTACTAAACGGGGTCGAAACACACCCTGTAGCGGAATCTCCACTAAATACTTTAACTAAAGGCCCCTGGCTAGACTTGTCACCTTCAACAACGCGAGCAAAAAATTGTGTGTTAGTCCATTAGATCAATAGCTTAAAGTTATAAAATGTTAGAAAATAATCACCACGCAAGCAACTGATTGATCCGGGTCTGTCTCTCTAATGAATAATGAAGGTTTGCGATGAACACTAGAAAAGAAAGGACTCATCGTTGTGCAAATCATTGTGTCAGTGATTCGAATCCACTTCTAAGCAGATGAAAGGTCCAAAGGAAATGTAGTCGAGAGCGATCCAAATGAATGGTAAAACTTGATTACAATCAAAGATTTCAATGAATTCACAAGTATTATTCACTTGTATATGCACTAATCATTTCTATCTATTTATGAATTAATTCATTTATAAATCCTTCCCAAAAGGAGGCTTAATAAATAACTTTACGTATTGAATATCACAACTAGAATCATGTAAACACAAATGGCACAATTTGACTTTAGGTTGATTGAAGTAGGATTATAAGCAAAAATCGTCAAATTGAAAAATCAAATCAAAATTGCTTTTGTCGAAATCATTGATTTAGTGTCACATAGATCTGTTTCAAAACTAAATTAGACTGTTGAAAAAATAAAATAAAAAATGTAAATGTAAATTGGAAAAAGGTCACACTACTAAATTGCAATATTTTAAAGATGATTCAAACATATCCCTATTGGGACTCATATGAAACGCACAAGCTGTATCCAGAATCCACTCTTTGTCAGATTTGGATTCCACGTCAGAAATAGTTAAAAGATCTCCATCACTTACATAGTTCTCTACGATGTCAACTTTACCTGAGGTCTCTGATTGCCTTCTACAATTTGCAGTTGAATTACCTTTACCCAGCAACTTCTCGCAATCCCTCTTTATGTGTCATTTCTTCTTGCAATAATAGCAAACCCTATTGCTGAAATCCACCATCGACTTGCCCTTTCGCCAATTACCACTAACCACAAGAACTTCATCACCTCTAGGACTAGCTCCAACCAGATGCTTGAGCTTTTCCTTTGAGAACAAAGCATCATATACTTCTTCAATGGTGAGTGTGTCACGATTGTATAGAATCATGTCCTTAAACAACGAAAACGAACCATGCAGCGAGCACAACAGGATTAAGGCCAAGTCATCTTCATCATATTTTACCTCTAACGTTTCCAGATCAACGACATTCTCCTTAAACACAGCCCGATGATCTTCCAGTGATCCGTCTTCTGTCATGTGATGAGAATAAAGCCTCTGCTTCAAATGCGATTTGTTAGTCAGACTTTTGGTCATGCACAATTGCTCCAATTTCAACCACAATGCACATGTTGTCTTCTCCTTCAAGACGTCCTGAAAAATATTATTAGATAGATGAAGATGAATCTGCGAAAGTGTCTTGTGATCCTTCCGTTGATTCCCCTCTGTTTGTCCAAATTGTAGGCATCTTGTCAAATCCCAACAAAATTTCATCCAAATCCATCTGTGTCAATATAGCTCTCATCTTCACTTGCCACAAAGAAAATCTTATACTGCGATCCAACAACGGAATATCATACTTTATGGTAGCCATCGATAACAAAAAACCTTGAACAAATCAAATCATTGCTCTGTGGAACTGTTGAACCTTAACTTAATACCACTTGTTCGGAATTTGATGAGAGGATATGGCGCGATATGAAGTATTGATCGCACAATTAATAACCAAGATTAAGATTTAAAGGAAAACAAAATAAGAAGAAGAGAATTGGAAGAGGAACCGAATACTTTATTAACAACTAATGGAGAGAAAATACAATTATGCAACTAAAAAAATCTTTTAAACTGAATAAATAGCATAGTATTTATAAAAGAACCGTCCAAAGTCCTAAAACAAGAAAACTAAGTCAAAAATTGTGTAAAATCCGAAAAGTAAGGGAAAAGAATCTCGGCCGCTCGAGCGACAGCCCAACGACAAGCGAGTGACCGGGTTTCTGCTCCAATGTTGTTCCTCTCGCTCGAGCGTGAGTCGAGCGACCCTCCATCGCTGTCATCTGTCATTCTTCCTTCTTGGACCCTATTTTGACATCTTCAAGCCCAATACTCCACAACGCAAAACCCTATACCCAATTTGGACCGAATCTGGGGTCACAAAACCCAACAATACCCTTAACTTTAAGTTTTTAATTATCCGTCATCAAAACCTTGCGTGCATCACATGACTTATGATCTTTAAGCTACTCTGTGTAGTAATAACACCCCAGATCTAAAATTAATAATGCTCTTCTGGGGTTATCATAACTTGTGACCACGTAGAAATCATCTTCATCAAATTCACCATCAACCACTTTCGTATCATTTGAGGCCTCTTTAGACTCTCTTCAAGATGTTGCTTCAACTCAAACCGGCGGGCCAGTTTATACGCACTTAGACTTTCATATTCTTCTACTATGATTGGCAATGCACTATTTGGTGGTAACTTTGCTGTCAACTTTAAACTTTATTATAAAAATTCAAAAAATGGTACGAATGCTACATCTCAGTAATGATGAAGATGAGAGGTTGGGTAACACGGGTGGCCACCCCCAAAAGACTATCATGTGGAACAGAAAGTGTCACCAAATCTCCTTTATTATTCGATGCTATGTTTTTTCTTCTAAAAGACAAACTTGGTATATTAAATAAAATGGAATTAACCAACAAATACAACTCATAAATTTGGATTTGTTCTTAGAGAGGACAATTAGTTTGGGATGAGCACACAATAGGTCGATTGTCATTCCTTGTTCTATTTAGGTAAAGAGCAATACTTTTTTTTTTTGGTTGAAGATAATATTTGATGGAAAATTCTATGTGTACATTATGGGATCCATAAAGGGATCCATAATGTACACATGGCGGCCCCCTATTGGGGGGTCGTCTGATGCGTCAGACGACCCCCCAATAGGGGGACTCCATGTGTACATTATGGATCCCTTTATGGATCCCATAATGTACACATAGCACATCTCATATTTGATTGACATACGTTTAAATTTTTTTAATGGTTTATCGAGTGATTCAATATGCTATTGAAGTAGATAAAGGAAGTCTTGTCGTCACTCATTTAAATGAAATATACACGTTAAGATTTCATGGAAAAAAAAAACAACTCTCTACAAGTGAATGGTCAAGGGTGTGCTGATTTACCTGATACACATTTAAAGATAATCAAGGTATAAGTGCGTCGACGAATCAAGTATTGAAATTGTAGTGATATAGACCTCCACGTTCTCCTTGACGTGTAGGGTGTTTCGGTTACTCTGATCAGTGAATGCTACCTGCAAAATAAGGTTGGGGCTTTCTCCCCATTGTACCTCCGGTCTGAGAATTAGTAGTTTGTTTAGTAAGGTAGGAAGATAGTATAATTGAAATTCAAATAGTTCGGATTTTAAGAGTCATACATTTCACACTTTAGGGGTATTTATAGGCACTTGATACAACGCACTCGTTCAGCGGTTAATGGTGCCACGTGTCCCACGTAAATCTTCCTACTTCCCCCACGCTCTGATGGGATGATCCTCACTCCTCAAGCGGTTGGTTGTGCTCACGTTTATCGTTAAGCGGTTCCCATCCAACTCACTGCTATTTGTATGGTTAAGTGTAGCGTTGGTCTCAAAGTGGTAGATGGTCCATGTAAATGTAGAGGGCCTCATGGTGGTAAGCGGCCTCACGGGAGGCGAAGGCCTCGTGGTGGTCGACGACCTATGGGAGCATAGAGAGCCTCATGGTGGTTGGTGGTCTTACGGGGTCAACGGTCTCATGGTGGTAGGATACCTCATGTGGAGCTCTACGTGAAGTGCATATCAAATAGTTCTCACCCTATTGGCCATCGTGGATAATTATTAATGACATTCTGTATTAAGTATAATAGCATTTCTTAATATTGTTCAGAGTGTGTTTGATGTATATTATTGAAGAAATAATGTATTTTAAACAGTGATATGTTGAGAAATATGTGATTAAATAAATATATATATATATATATACATTCTAAAGTGTTTTACACCCAAAGCAATGGAGTCAAAAGACAAATAAGTGGGCATTAAGCGACTTGAACAATTCTATTGATATTCAAAATGCACTTGAAAGTTATGCAACAAAAAAATTGTTATTTTTCGTTGACTTAATTCTTGATTCTCTAAGATTTTTGTGTTTAGTTTAAGCAAACTTCGAAAGCTTTCTTTGACTTCATTCAGCATTAGATCGTGCTCCCCATTTCGACCACATAAAAGTATACATCACAAGTTTGAAACAAACAAGGGTTTTGTATATACGAATTTGTACTTGGGTTAGTAATGTAACGAGATGGTAATCATTTTTCTCAAAATTATATTTAGTAGGAGAGTCACAATCAAAATATCATCAAGGATCGGTCTCGAGAATTCATCACTAAACACTATTTGTTTGAGGCCGAGGTTAAAGTTCAAATGCTTTTTCACATGTCCGCGAAGACACAATTTTATATTTACTATTACTATCCGGTCCAAGAATCGATGCCAAGCATTACTCAGTTAGGGTTCATTTCCATGTTCAAGTGATGCTCTGCATCAATTATTCTAGCTAAAAACACTTGCAGAGACTACATTAACGCAAGAGAATATAAAAAATGAGTGTTCGTAGACACTTTATATTTCAATTTATTAATTTGAAACGCGTACAAATTTTGAAATTTGCTTGGATAAGGCGTGCTCGTTATTTCTAACACGCAAGAATATATAGAAAAATAATGAAATTCGTGATCTCCTGTGTTTAATGGATAGAATAAAAACTTCTCACTGCTGATGTGACAAGAAAACCTCACTCAGGTTCTCTTATCGAGAAAAATCATTGCATCCTATTTGCAAATAGCAACTTGAAAATCAACAAGTGTTTGTCAAGTCAACTTTTTACTTGCATTAACTCAAATCAAAAAACACAAACAATTGCGAATGGTGATAAGAGTTCATGAATTGTCAAGGCAAATAGAAGGGATTTTGCTAATGGGGAGACAATGGAAGTGTGAAACATGTGCTTATGTTTCAAGATTTTAAACTGTATAGAATGACAAAACAAACTAATGTACTTCGATTGATGTCAAATAATGCCATTATTATCTAATAAATTTGTATATAATATCAAACTAGCTAAAGAACAAATAGAAGAAAATATTCAAATCAATCATGTACTATTTATTAGTTCCTTGAGTTCCACTAAAAAAAATATTTCATACTAAATAAAGTTGAACAATATAATGAATAAGATTTTAACTTCTTTTCATAATTTATTATTGTCCAATACCATGCAATCATGCATACCAAACGTGTCAGACATTGCATAAGATCTCACATATGGGAATAAAATTTAAAGTGAAATTATCTGTGACAATACTAGGAGAAAAAAGGAAAGAAAAATCAGTTGAACCTTTTTTTTTTTTTTTTTCTTTCCTCATTCCCTCTACTCGCACAAATCCATGATCAAAACACAACTTTGGTTTAAACTTCTGGATATGTTTTTGCACGTTTCTTAAGATTCGAGCTTCTTTTCATTCATTAATCTTTTTGAGTGTTGTTTTGTCTACCATACATAACGAATCGATCAGGCACAAACCATCAAATTAAGACATTCTTACAACCCATTTAGTGACATGCTCCATAGTTGCCAGCACTAATTCCTGCTCAAAAGAGGCATATTAATCATAATTCCAAGAACACTAATACCAAAATCTTGAATATAAGATAGGGTGAGGTGAAGGTCCACCGTTGGAGGCAACTAACATGGTGGTGGTGTGGCCCAAATTCCATGCAGAAAAAGCCTGGGGCAAATGACTTTCTCCCCATGAACAGATCGCATGAAATTGACAGACCCAGCAAGGTTGGATCTAACACTAGAAGTCTAGAACTGTATAAATTTAAAGTGGGTGCCCCCTCGACCCCCACAACCGCTCCCTCTCCTTCACCCAGTTACAGACAAATACAGTTTATATACATATGTAAAAGCTGTAGACACCTTTCGATACATTTATGAAAAATATGATGATGTATTGAATTTTCACTCAAGTAACGAGTCCGAAAGTAGTCACAAGCCACATAAGCACTATTCTCAACAGATGATGATGAGGGCAAATGTTATTTCTTTTAAGAGAAGTGCTACTTGTACAAAAAAAAATTACAACTTTGTTGACAAAGTGGCCAAGTGGTAGCCTCCTATTGAGGGGTGCCTGCGCAAGGGAGCCGCCACTTCACCATTTTGTCAAAAAAGTTTTACAAGATTATGTACAAGTAGAATTATTGTTCTTTTAACTTTTCTCAGTCCCTAAACATGGTAAATTTGTTTTTCTGAAAGTTAGAGGTCGGACCAACCCCTTTCTTTAGATTTTACAATGTTTTATATTAATTTTTAATATAACACACCACGTATAATAATGGTTTTAAAAAATATTTATGTACGTATATCTCCTTTCTTAATCCACTAAAATATTGCTTGCTTATTATTATTTTTTTCTGACTCGTCCACGCCATTATTTTCTTGGTGGGTCTGATTGCTTGTTTAGATTTTATTACAAATGGGGAGCAAAGACAATCTTTATTGATTTTGGCCTTGGATTTTTTGGGATATAAAGGATGGTTTTATGGAAAATGATTGCAAAAGTGTCTCCCTTGTTCAAATAAGCAATTAAAAAAAAAGAAGCAAACATTTTCTTTAATCCAAAACATAATAATATCGAAGAAATGTTATTTTGATTGTAACTTTGGAACCCAAGTGGCTACAAAACTACATTATTTAATTGTTAATACTTTTGTTGTATCTTAATCCCTCATGTGACAAATTTGGTAAAATGAATTCAATATTACTGAACAATATTAAATAAAAAGAAATTAAAATATTTATATTTCGATTTAATGAACATTTATAGCAAGAAAAAATAAATTGTAGCCAAAATATACTGAATCCAAGGAAAGAAGTATCAAAGAAATATTTGCCTGAGTTAGATGGCAAAATAAAGCATTATTCGCTAGCTCCAGGAGTAGATTTTTCTCATACGAGGCAAAGGGCATCCTTCAGTCTGTGCATTAAAGATAAATATATAAATAAATAAACATATCACCTCTCGAACTATCAGATTAAGCTCTTATACGAGGTGTCCGTACTGTTCAAAGTGAAGGGCGTGATTATCCTAGTAGACCCGGTCTCCCACATTCCCCGGTGGGGACATGCCATTGGACAATCCAATTAGTGTGTGTGATGCACCCAAAATAAACAGGTGGGATGATCCTTAACCTATTAGAATAGAGGGTCCATAGATACACCACCAAAACTACATAATTTTATGCAGAATATATGCTTACGTGAGAGGTCCATCATCAAGGGGACAAGAAACCATGAAAGCAAATGCAGTTTAGGATATGTACAGAGCCCAACAACCTCCGATTTTAAGGGTTACAGCTGACTCAGATATATGACTAGTGAAAACACATGAATAGATTCTCTATGTTGTCCAATTACTGCAGTGTTTGAAGAAAAAGAAAATGAAAGTGACGTTGAAGCATAAACAGAGGTACACTAAAGCAAAAGCAAAATATAACAGCACTTGTCACGATTAAACAGTGTATATAATAGATAATATTAACTTCTTTTTCACTGTCTAGAACCACACGAACAATTCACTTTAACCAACGCAGCCAAAAAAATGTGCAAGAACTAGTAGCAAGAGCAGAAATGAATATGCTCATGCGACTTGTTTGATAACGCAGCACTATGGGAGAAGAGTTGAGAAAATCTTTATCTACTAGTTCTCTAATAGCATGTACCGAGCATGCCCTTGGTGTATTAGAACCAGAACAGAGCAACACACAAGTCTCATATTTTATTGCAGTCTTTCAAATGGCCTATTATACTTTTGAGTACAATTAAGTTCAAATTTACTCGATCACATAGCGTGTAATTCAACTAGAGATTCATAATTTCAGAGTTTGCCTGAAAGCGCTCTTATCACAAACGTTATTCTATAGAATTTCTCTACCAATATATTCATGCATATTGTATGTGGTTATACATTGTCATTTCTGGTCCATTGCAGAAGTTTAGTCTATCATACATCAAAAACTGAACTAAAAGAACATATAATATAACGTGCAGAAGAAAAGATGGAATGTTCGACCTTTATTACGGAAAAGGCGTCTGTCTACTAGAACAAATATTAGAATCTCTTTTATGTGATTACTGTTGGTTCCTCCCTTCCAGTAAATTCCTTCAGCTTCGATGTAGACAGCGCCAGATCTAAGAAAATAAAAATATATTTAGCAACTCAAAATTAAAATGAGTGCACTCAACAAACAAGGAAAATCTAACCTATCAAAGGTTTTAATGCAGTTTGGGCATCCATGTTGTGTTTAGATACATCTAGCTCGAATTGTTCAATATAGATGCGTACAGTTGCACCAGCAGAACCAGTACCCTGTGAATTGAGACCATGGTTATTATCAAAATATGGTAGCACATGAAAAGGGAATGGAAAGAAAATAATAGTAACAACAATATCAAAGGCAATTCTGACCGATAATCGAAATATGATTCTTGATCCATCAGTAAAAACAAAACGGATGCCTTGCTTGGAAACCACACTTCCATCTACCTGAAGAAATATAAGAGATCCTTGTCACCCAAATCCAGACAGCAATGGCTAAAGATTATTTAGTTATAATGTTTGGCTGAGCTTAAAGGCTTATTAAGTTTACTTGCAAATAAATAAGTTTTAAAACAATTAACGTTTTTGGTTGGCATAAGCTCTCAATTTGATATAAAGGTAAGAATTAAGAGTACTTGACTTACTTCTTAAGTAACATTTCTTACTAAAAATGATGAAGAAAAATAAACTTCTTCAAACATGTTTCAAACCAAAAAGTCACTTAAAAGTAACTTTTACATTTTTCTTAAGCTTAGACAAGCATGCTCTAACGTGGAAGAAGCTTTGACTTACAGGATCTGTGTAGTTGAAGTCATCAGCAAATTGAAGGGCATAGCTTCCTGCACCAAGAACTCTCTTTCAACATCAAGAAAAGGTGGCAAAAATTTGGTAAATATCGGGGAAATTATGATCCTAAACTTACCATACTTGTCGCCTGCCTTGCTCTTAGAAACTACATCTCTAAGACATTCGATCATTTTATTTGCTCCTTCTGATTCACATTCCTGAGATATCATGGAAGAAAACCGGTATTCATAGGCAGCATATAGTATATCGTAAGACAGAAACTAATTACATGCAAAGGATGAGAAAATTGAAATCCAGTAAAATAAAATATGCTTGCCTCATAGTCATATCTAGAGAAGAAGTTCCTTCCATAAGTAGCCCAGTGCTCGTTGACAACATCAGAGATAGAAATCAATTTTTCCCCGGGTTTTTTGTCCTTGTTCCGGAATGCAATTATTGAAAGCCAAGCTAAAACAGCCCTGTCAGTCAGCAATATTCCAATATGTCATCTTGTAAGGGAAATATTTAACCAACACAGCTGGTATAAAACAGAGGCTTGTACCCAACAGAAGTAGGGATGTGCATTTTGATGGTGTTTTACTGTTAATTAGGCTGTAAAAGTGCTTTTCAAGGTGATATTTGGACCAAGTTTAGCAGATGCAAACAGTACAAAAATGAAGGATCGACAATGCAGGGGATGACATATATACCATATCCCATCTTTCTCACGAATATGATCAGAACCTGTTCCAAAACTTTCTTCCCCACAAATTGACAGTTTTCCTGCATCCATTAGATTCCCAAAGAATTTCCAACCAGTGGGCACCTAAACCAAAAAAGAAAAAGGAGACCATTATTAAGGAGAGTATGGCTTATAAATCAACTATTATTTATAACAAGTGGCGTGGAAGTGTTTAACCTCATAAAAGGGAAGATTTAACTTTTCAGCCACACGATCTAAAGCACCACTTGTTGGCATGGATCGAGCTAATCCCTGTGGAAATACAAAGGGAGGAAGACTCTTATGTGCATTCTTGGAAGAAAAAATTATTGGAGAGAAACTGTATGACTTTCAAACCTTTGGACCGGTCTTAAAGTATGGAATAGCTTCTAGAGCGTTGGCTGCAATAATTGCAACAGAGTCCGAAGGAGTAACAAAAAATCCTCTTCCAAGAATCATGTTTCTATCACCATCTCCTGAATGATCATGAAAGTGATGACATTACATATTAATACTGCATAACATATATAGTCTGCAAATACTGCGATTTTGCGCTTTGGCAGAACATTTGCAGATGGAAAGACTAGCAACATGATAACTACTACCACTCAAGAAAAAGTGGATTATTTGATAAGAATGAAAAGGCTAGCCAATCTCGAATGGATATTATCAGCAATTTTGGCTAAGTTTAAAAAGTTTACCTATGAGTAAATTTACTTACAAGTAAATAAGCAAGTTTCAGAATAAATTACCTTTTTTTGTTGGCCAAGATTGGAAATAAGTTAGTTACTCTTATTGACCGTAAGGTAAGATTTCCTTTGAAAATAAATACCCTTTTTTACTTAGTTAGCCGAACGTGTGGGAACAAAATTAATTTCTGGTTAGGCCTAGCCATAATGAATAGTAAATCATCATAGGGATAAAGATTTTCCAGAGATAATTCCGAAAGTGCAATTAAAAAAAAAAAAAAAAAATACCAAACAGAGTACAGATATGTTTCTAAGTTCCTCCGAATTTCCCTTTACCATTTCTCCTTTTGTTTTTTCCTGTGTGGGTGGGTATGGGGAGTGGTTCTACCGCTGATGATTCCAAAGAAATGCAAAAACCTAGAGATGCTGAAACCATTGTGTAATAATCATGCATCTAATCATACCATCACTTGCAGCTCCGACATCAGGTCCATTCTCGCCAAACATTATGTTAACCAAATCCTTAGCATATCTTTCCCAAAACAAGCAACAATCAGTAATGGCTTTGATGGTAATGAATTAAATATACATCAGAAGATGTCACTTTCTTACGTAAGGTTAGGATCTGGATGACCATGTCCAAAATCTTCCAAGGGCACTCCATTGGTAATAGAATCCTATATAATGTGCAAAAAAATTACAGTTAAGAAGTTGATAATGGTTACTAGGTAATTCGAAAAGGAATTGATGCGTAAAACATACTGGGTTAGCTCCTAGCTTGTCCACAAAGATCGGTTTTGCATATGCACCAGTAACTGCATGCATGGCATCAAATATAAACCTGGGGAGAACATCAAATGTCAAATACTTTTAACTCATGAAAAGTTTATTTTCTTACATAAAGCACCAGCATCTCTTAATGAACTTGATAGTGCCATAATCACACAAAAACAGAAGCAAGCTACCTAGTAAGTAAACAAACAAAACCTCAGATCAGAATAGAGAAAAGAAAGAAAAAAAGGAGAGAGAAGTGTTTTAGAAAGAAAAAATGGATGGCGAGGGAGAAAGGAGCATTAAGCATCCATAAACTTCCTAAAGTCTGGAACCTGTGTAGGCTTATAGGCTTCAAAATTAAGAATAAATTTGTTAGCATTTGTTACATATCAAAATTTTAGTCCATACATAAGTTGCCTATGATTTTAGCTATTTATTTTATTAACATGAAACTAGAGATAGCAACGGAGAGGGTTCAGAACGGGGCACCCCTGCCCCGTCTCACCCCACCACTCCCCGACCCCGCCCCGCGCCTTGCCTTAGACGGGGCGGGGCGGGGGGCTTGCCCTATTTATTTTTCATTTTTACTTTTTTTTTCAGTTAACTAATTATTTATTTTTTGTAATTTGTAATTAAATTTTTTTTATTCTTCACGGGGCGGGTTTTTTTGCCATCTCTACACGAAACCTATTGTGAAGAATATTATAAATTGTATATAATAAACTTGTTTCTATTACAAAGTAAAAGACCCTATTTATAGGGTTACAAATAACTGTAAAAGGAAATAAATATAAAAGGAAATATTATGCAATCTACTACTAAGGAAAATAATCCTACACTAAAAGGAAATATTATAATTGCAATCTTTGACGATCTCTGGAATCTTATTCAATATCCTTGACATCCCCCCTCAAATTGATGCTGGTAAAATCATCAATTTGTAATCATGAATTGACGACGATGACAATACTTGTGCCCACGAAGAAGAAATCCAAATCAAAGCAACCAACGACGAAAAGTACTGACGACGAGAGACCAAGGACAACAAAGAACCACTTCAAGAACACTCCAAAGAAACAACGAGAACCAAAAACAAACCAAATTTTCAATCTCATCAACTGGGCCAAACTGCAAACCAAATTTCCAAATGAACTAAACCAAATTCCAGATGAACTGGACATATACTAAACCAAATTCCAGATGAACTGGACATAATAAACCAAATTCCAGATGAACTGGACATACTAAACCAAATTTCAGATGAACTGAACCAAATTCCAGATGAACTGGACATAATAAACCAAATTCCAGATGAACTGGACCAAATTCCAGATGAACTGGACATACTAAACTAAATTCCAAATAAACTGGATCAAGTTCCAGATTACCAAAAGCTGAAGAAACTCCAAACAAACTGCAGAAACTGAGTTGTGGCCACCCGAATGTGATGCGACTTTGTAGGAATACATCCGAAAAGAAAAAAAAAAGAAAAACAACATTGGTAGCCGGACGAGCGGCTCAAGGCCGCTCGCCGGAATCGAAATTCAAATGTTAATTTGTTTAGGATCGAAACTGCTCTGATACCATGTGAAGAATATTATAAATTGTATATAATAAACTTGTTTCTATTACAAAGTAAAAGACCCTATTTATAGGGTTACAAATAACTGTAAAAGGAAATAAATATAAAAGGAAAATATTATGCAATCTACTACTAAGGAAAATAATCCTACACTAAAAGGAAATATTATAATTGCAATATTTGACGATCTCTGGAATCTTATTCAATATCCTTGACACCTATATTTTAGTCCTTAAAATAAACCTAATTGGACCGATTATCTATCTTACATTACAAGATAAAGAGGAAGGAAATTCTCACTCCAATATACTATATACAAAAAGCGAGTATTGGTAATCAAGTACTAAAAATATCGAACTTGTCATCTCAAATGCACCTGACTCCTGAAATGTAACCATTAATCACTCATTTTAGAGATAATTTAGGAGCAGGTCATATCTTATACAGTACTATACATATACAATCAAGTATAAATATTCCTCGAGATAATTATTAATATTTGGATGAAAACAGTGCAAGCGAAAATCTGTTCAAGATACAAGAAATAGGTACTATATAAATGCATTGTGCAACTGGTTAATATCAAACCATCATAACCATGTATTAGTTTGCTCAATTTAACTGGAAAGTTCGTAAATTAAAAGTCCTTCACCACCTTCTTTTGACATATATTACGGTTCCGTCTTTTCTTTTCATTTTTTCTTGGGTGAGTTCATGGTAGCTTTTTTTTTTTTTTTTTTCCTTTCTAAAAACAGGTATTGATTATGATTTCACTGTTACATTTTTCCCCTTCCCAAATAACTATTCATTAAGAAACAGCAGACATTAAGTTCGCATGCCATTATCAAGTCCTCATTTAAAAAAATAAAATAAAATAAATTGTTTGATGTAGCATGTTGGAAATATACAAGAATTTATGATTTATTTACCCATCTTTTTTAGTTGCCTAATTAATAATTTGTTTATCATATTTTGTTTATCAGATTATCAGGAGCCTAAAGAGTTTTTTTAGTTAAAACAGTTGACACTAATATCACAAGAACCATATTCATTAACTTACAAGTATAACTAATAATTTTCCACCTACCCAAGATGATTAAGCACTAGAGAATTGACTGCAAACACAATTGAATAGGTCCCGGTTTCCTACTAAAGCTGACGAATACTACATGCTGTATGACACAGAACTATCGAGCTCAACTAAATTACTCGAGCGATTACACTTTCAGCAGTCGGAGTTAGACAAGTTTTCTAACAGACACCTAGATCTATCAGGACATTTTATTTACAATTTATAAACGAAAATGCATCGGGAAAACACATAATAAATTTGGGCAAAAATGAACAGAACAAAGTATTAAATGAGCTGAAGCAACTAAGAAGTTGTATACCTGAAATCTGGTCGTGAAAGGAGACTCCTAATAAGTGAAAAATCAAACACGTTCTGTGAAAATCCCAAAATCCCACAAAGTTTTTAATGTACAAAAGACAATAAATGTTTTGAGAAAGCTACAAAACTTCATGTCAGGTTGGTACCTCCATTAGTTCCAAATAGTCACCCACTGAATCAACAACATCTACTGAAAAAGTCCCATAGTTTGTAACTCCAAGTTTAGAGAGATCAACATCAGGAATGTCTGCCATCTTTATTTCCGAGATCTACATATCACTATTGCAAGTTAATATTCAGAGGCCAAAACATCAATTTTTTTTTTTTTTATAATGTTATCAGATTGCAGTGTGACTTTTCACAAGTAGAATCACGAAAAAGTAGTTTCCCAAATTCAACTAATAATGTTAGACAAGAACAATTTCACCTCATGGGACCAAATATTATACATTAGATATTCACGTCAGAATGAAGACTTGCAGCAATGTATTTAACTGCCCTATTAAAAAACACAGACCCTTTGGCTTTAAGATACAAAACTTGCCCCTCTTTCTATCCATTACCTTTTTTCACATCCAGGCACATAAGAAATTTAAAGATGTGACATATCAAATTTCAAGAGATCAATGAACACGCATTCATGAGCATTTCCAATTACTGGGCTATATAAGATAGAAATGTCTCAACAAATCTCTGTCCCCTACCCTTCCCAACGGTAAGTTCGTGTGTACATGTACAGTGGTAGTTGGTGTGCACGGATGCATAATTCCATGGCCGATCCAGGAATTCGTCTGAGCTATGGACGTTGAGCAGCCGCCCAATATGTGGGAAATAAATTCCAGAGGAGCCAACATGGGCAGCCGCCATGGTTTGTCGGATGCTAGTTCCGCCACTGCGCACATGCAGTGTAGTTGTGTATGTGAGCGTGAGCGTGAGCGTGAGTGTGAGACAGAGAAAGCAAGTGTGCACGTGCATGCAGACTAGGCAACAACTTCAAGTTCTCAAAGCATTATGTATCGAACATCTCACTTAGGGCATCTACAATAAGGTAAACCTTATTGACAAAAATGAACTTGTCATATTTCATCACATTGTTTGATCCAACAATACAACTACGCGAGTTTTTCTCAAGGCACTGGAAACTATTAGTCAACCGAATTTATAATGTATGAGCTAATCTTCTTGCAATGTTTTATACACTTCTTTCTTCAACATCTTTCTTACAAGAATGATTGATTCCAAAATGTTATCAAACCATTGATTACTTAACAAAATCTACTCGAAGTAGAATGATCATTAGGCATGAATCCTAAAGATACCATCCGAAATGATTTTAGTCAAGTTACTTTGGTATTCAGAGACCAGCTAAAAGAGGGAACCTGGACACTGAATTAGACAACCCAACTCATTTTGTTTTATATAACTTCATTTACCTTTTGTTTTTGCAAGGAAAAAACATGGGAAAAGAATAGGAAATGAAATATTAAGATACCTTTTACATGAAAATTACTTCTTCGGTTTTGTTCATTAAAAAACTCATTTTATGATTAGTTTACTTAACAAGTTGAATTTTTGTTTTATCAGTGTTAGACAACATTATTTTATCCCCTTAGAAATTCATAGTAAAATTATATTCATTGACTCCACATTAGAGTTAACGTGTCAAATAGTCACGCTTCGTGAAATAAAACTTAACCAGGTGAATAATGCTCATAAAAATTGCCATTTACGAATACATGTGACATAACCAAAAGAAAAGGAAAAAAAAAAAGGGAATAAACCATGCTAGCCCTTTTCATTAACTCATATAGGATCTGGTACATACAGAAAGTGTATTGCCATAAATCTTGTCAGTTATTGATTCGGGTGCAGGTTGTCCACTGCTGTAGTTGAACTGCAAAAGCAGGAATCAAAAGCAACCATTTAAATACAAAAGTATTGCACAGCCAGTAAAACTTTAAATACAAAAGATGAACATAATTTTGTGGAGAGGACTAGATAGTAGTGCAAAAGTTAAAGAAGAAAAAGGTTAAAAATCTTTTTCGCTATACTGTCGAGTCATTTAATACTGTATACCAAACATTCAATTCAATTCTAATAGTTACTAACAACAAAGATACACCTTGATACCCCAATCGTAATCAGGACCACCGGGATTGTGGCTTGCGCTCATTATAAAACCACCATTGGCCTGTAATTGCAAGATAAGTAGAACTTTTAAGTATCCTATTGTAAAACAGAACCAAAGAAGAGGAAAGAAGCGGTTATTGCCTTTCTCTTCCTTATTACAGCAGAAACAGCCGGTGTAGACATAATGCCATCCCTGCACAAAAATTATAATCTTTATCTACTACCACCCAATTGCTGATGAATTTTATTGAAATTGATAATACATCAACAAACAAATCATTTTGTGCTGATGAATACACCAAAATTTCGGTTTGAATCAATCTTTTTAGCCTTCATATGTCAACGTAGTATTTTAAAGTTGGGATCTTTTGGACCATAGAGTGCAAACCAACCAGATGTGAAACAAAAGTGATCGCCTCTAAGACTACATTTACCAACAACAAGATAAGACTTAATCCCAATAAACTTGAAACTGGCTTCATGAATCTTTTTTTTTTCACTCCTTTCAATAGAGTGCTAATCTATACTAATGAAATCGTATCATTTTTTTGTAAATTGGGGCTTCTTCATCTCTACACAACACATGTGCCAACCATATCAATCACCTTTCCAATAATTTATCCTCAGATCAGGGACGGAGCCCAATAAACTTCTGGGCTCTTTTTTTTTTTTTTTTTTAACTAATATGTTAAAGCTAAATGGCCCTACTTTACCTACCCAGCCCAATCCAAAAACACAAACATCACTACATCAGGTCTTCAGTTTCGCCCCTTCACTTCACGACATTTCCGCCTCTGTTTACTGTTCTCCTCGTCCTGTGACTCTCTCGTCGACTCCGTTGTCCTCGATTCCTCGTTGCTTAGAAACTGAGAAAAGCCAGGTATTATTTGCGATTCTGCTTGAGAAGTTTTTTTTTTGTTCATACTGCGGTCTGCCGTCGCCACTCGCCCGTCTGCGTTTGATTAATTGATTTAATACCGTCAATTTGATGTTTGATCTTGTTAAAAAATCCGTATTTGATGCTTGATGTTTGAGCTTTAGGATCTGCTTGAGAAATTTGGGTATTGACGTATTGTTGAATTTGAATTGAAATTTTTGTGTACTCTGTAACTTGTAGTCGAATTGTTGAACTTGAATTGAAATTCTTTGGGTATTGATTGTTGAATATAAGATGTTTACAAGATGTTTGATGAAATGCTTTTATGGGTTTAGGACGTGTGCCTCGACGGCAAAGGTACAAACGAAATCTATTTAAAAAAGTTAAATTGAATTGTGCGATAGCTTTCACATGTAATAGAATCTGTTAATGCTGATACTCAAACAAGTTCTGAAGCAGGAAGATTCTAGAGAGAGCATCAATCTGTTAGAGGATTTTTTTTATTTGTGCTGAGCTGTAAATTAATTCTGTTATTTTGAGTTAGTGGATAGGGAAGAGTCTTGTGATTCCTTTGCGTATATATAGTCCTTTTTCCATTTGTAATTGTAACAAAAACTTTCCGTGAATTCAGTTAAATGAAGAACAATTTTCTTCTCCCCATGGCCTGATTCACATACTTCTTCTCGTTCACATTTCTTTTGATTTCTTACAACATGTTTAACATGTAATAGAATTTTGTATTTTTGTTGTGAAATAAGACAAATTGTTGATATTCATTTGTAATTTAGGGTTGTTGCTTATCACTTGCTGTTCTTTGTAAAAAATTTGCAGCAGCAGTAGTACGACTATCAACAAGTTTTCGCTACGGGTTGAATTTTTTTTTTTTTTTTTTGATAACCGTGGATGTCCGGGCCAGCTTGCGTGCACCTCGACTAATCCCACGGGGCCCTGAAGTTTACAGCCGTTTCTCACCTCAGTGGCCCTGAGGGGACTCGAACTGGTGACCACTACGGGTTGAAATTTTCATTCAAGTTCTCATCAAGACAAATTCACATGGAAAATAATCATAGGAGTGATTCAAGGGGAGCTTTAATTGTTCTAGAAGGGCTTGATCGATGTGGGAAAACTTCTCAATCAAGCATACTACTTTCCTACTTGGAAGAGTTAGGACATGCAGTTGAGTCATGGAGATTTCCCGATAGAACTACAAATGTTGGGCAAATGATTTCTTCCTATCTTGCCAATAAATCACATCTGGATTATCACACAATCAATTTTCTTCTCGAATCGTTGGGAGAAGAGGTTAGTTTTTGCGTGATAGTTTCCAACATTTTCCATATGCATATTGAAGAGGTTAGTTTATGCATGATAGTTTCCAAAATTGTGCCCACCCTCACAAAAATTCCTAGCTCCGCCCCTGCCTCAGATGGTACTACTCCCCTAAAACTTACCACTAAAATCAGAAGGTTTATGTTGATATGTGACTCTTAAAACAACGTATGCTTTCGTAAACAAGAATTAACAAATAGAGAATCATAATTTATTCATCCAATGTCAAAAAACCAGGAACAATAAACTACAAGCACTTACTTGCCAACTAAGATTTTACCAACACCATTCCCCGCAGCAATTTTGATTATTATCTGCATTCAATGAAATGTTAGCATTTATAAACTTGGAAAATCTACTTCTCAGCATAAACATAGCTATAAAACTTGATTACACCTTATCTAAATTCGAATACCTGCGCCGCCTCCAAGTTAAAATACCGGCCATCACCTCCTAAAACCAACACTCCATTCTTATAATCCTCCGGAGGCAATGAATTAAATAATGCCTTCAAGTTCACATACAAACCCTCATCAATTTACAAAGCAACTAGAAGTATTCTGAATAGTGTGATGAATTTTCAAACCTGGATCCAATTGCCGAGGTAATTTTCTTGCATGAACACTTTAACCTAACGGTTACAGAGATCAAATCATGATTACACCTTCAAGCACGTGTTTTTATTTAACATGCATATTAAAATGCCTTCATCTAGAGAAAAGAATAAATAAAAGGAAAAGCGTGTACCTTCTTTCTAAGACCACTGGTACCAGTCTTTTGACCCTCAATCGGCTTGGTCGGCAAAGAGAAAATCTAAAAATAGGAGGAAAAAAAACCCTTCGATTATTTCAATAAAATGTTCACCTTGCGAAATAAAGCACACAAGTATAATAAACCTTGAGTTCCTGGGTATCTGTTATGGTAGTGGAAGGAGAAGAAGCCTTAGTGGATAAAGAAGAAGATTGTGAAGTCTTTTTGAAAGAGAGATTGGAGAAGAGGGGAATGGGATTAAGAAAAGATAGTGATTTAATGGGATTAGAGACATAGTTGCTAGAATTCTTGAATTTTCTTGATAACGCAGAGGAGGGTCTTAAGCTTGCTGAATTTAGAGCCATTCTGTGTAAGTTCTCTGCAGTCTGAAGAAACTGTGCGATCCTCTTAAAGATTTTGATTGATTGAAGTTCTGAGGGAAGAGTGAGGGTGGGGTGAATCCGGGAGAGAGATTTTGAGCGGACGTGGTTTGAAATCTAGAGGAATAAATGGTTGCCACATGTACGTGAGACTGCTTATCACGAGTTGAGTTTTTACGCGTCGCTGCTTTTTCCTCATTTGCTTCAACTTGTACTTGGACTTGACACTCTATTTTAATTTACTGTTTCAATTTTTTTTTTTTTTTTTATCTAAAGTAGTTCGAAAAAGATTAAAATCGGATTAAAATTGAAAAATTGATCGTTATTTTTTACTTTTATTAAACGGAACCCAATAAACAATTGTTTTTTAATTCAATTATTAAAAGCATAAATAAGAAACAAACATAAAATTGAAATAAAAAGGAAAATACCATCCGATCCCAAATTGTGTTCCTCGTCAACATTCACTTCAATTCTTGTTTATTTATGTAAGCTCTTACGATTTCTCTGCTTCTTTCTAGCATTCTCAATGATATGTTGAATTTTTTTAACTAAACATTATATTTTCTGTAGCTCTATGCCACGACAAATTCAAGTCCCCTAGTCGATTTTAAATGAAATTATTATATATATATTTACAGCATGTTTGGTGTGAATTTTTCTCCAGAATTTCATTGCTTTTTTTACCGTTGGAGCATGACATTTTTGACTTCACACTCACAATGGTGGGACCCAACATGCCAAGTAACGGTCAAATAATAACGATTTTGGTTGGAAAAATCGGCTCTGGACAAGGGCTTAACAAGGTTATTAATTTATTATTATTCTAAAAAATAATCATTTTAGCCCCCCATCGAAATTAAAATGTTAATTTTAATCTCATAAAATCCACAATTTGTTTTACAATCACAAATTTTATTAACTTTTATTTATCCATATCTGTTTAAATATCTTATTTTTAGAGCATGTTTGATAACCATTTAGATCCAATTAAAATTGAAAATATGATCGTTATTGGGTCTCACTCGTCAAATAAAAGTCAACAATAACGATTAATTTTTCAATTTTAATCTTAACCAAACAGGCTCTTAATCTCTACAAGTGGGATAATTCAGCCAAATGCCAGTTTCAAAAAGTTTAGCCGAACAAGAGAAAAAGAGGCCAAAGAAATCGTTTCAAAGGCTTTCATGGAGCGCCGAGCGCGCGATTTACCCTATATTTCCGCCAGAAAAATAACGAGTTACCTTCACCCGAAAGCCAACACCAGCAAAGCCATGTGCATTGTTCACACTAGTTTCACCAATTTACCCAAATCCCGTCACTGGAACTCCAAAACTTCTCTCTAATTTTTGAACCAAATCAGTTTTAACAGAATTTGATAATTTGATCCCTTGATCCATCTATGGCAACTAACTCAAATTTGAACCCGAGTCCGAATGACACTTACAATGCCAGGCCGTTGTTGTTGCCAGAGATCGGGCCCGATGGCCTGGCCCGAGAATCACCCGTCATCGCCTACACAGAGAAGGTTATTTCAGAATTTACAGAAACACACATACGCACATGCAGTACATGGTGAATTGGTATGAATGGAGTACTGATTTTGTGTTGTATTTTGGTTTCAGATAATAGAGGAAGAGCAGCTTCAATTGAGAAAGTATGTTAACTTTCTTCTCGTCGCTGAATTGTGCTTGCTTTTATATTGTCATATTTAAGTTAAATTTTATGTTTTATCATAATAGAGCTTAAATCCTTTACATTTCAAGGGTACTCTAATTTGTTAACTACTGATCGGTTTGCCTTGCTGAATGTTTCATGGATTATGGAGTTTAAGTATACAATGTTGCAGAATTAATTGATTATTCTGTTTCTGTATTGCTTTAGTCATCATGAACAATTATTTAGTAATCAGAATGGCAAAAGAGTTAGGTTCGTGCAATTACCTGCTATGTATGGCTAGAAATAACTGAATATATAAAGTTTAATTTAATGAAAAATATGTTTTAAAACTGCAACAACGTGCTGAGATACAATAAGCATTTAGAGTGACCCTGTAAAATTAAATAATTTGTGTCTCTAAACTGGATCACATAAAAATTATAAAGTATATGATATTACATTCTTAAATTTCCATTCCACAATGTAGTGCTAGATTTTATAATTCTTCTTTCCTAAATGTTCCAAAATTTTGATAAATCAGTAATTCGTTTAGGAAGGAAAGGGGAAACTTTATATTATTCAAGGAGGATGCAAGAAAAATCAGAATCTATCCCCTATCTGTAAGGCTGTAACAGAACTTTTTATCCAAAAAACACATCCAGTCATTTTTAGATTTTGTAGTGAATTTGGAGGATCAAGACCATGTGGAAAGGTAACAACTAATGCTAAAGAGGATTCTTGACACCTTCAAAAGCTCTCTGACACTTCCCTCCAAATCATCCTTAAAATATACTGTCTTGCAAGCTTCAACACACATCTTTTATCAACTTTACAGCCTTTTACTTGCCAAGAAGTCTACATAGGATTGTCCCCATCTGAGATTGCAATATTTTACGACAACCAATTGTAAATATCAAACTCCATATTTTGAGAAGATGAAGGGGAGTGTGGAGAAAAAATGCACAACTTTTCTCCCAACCCCTTTACATAAAATTGTGACTTCCACCAGAACTAAATCACTATAAGCAGCTGCAACCACAAAGATGAAGTTCCCGCTCCAGATTCTTTGAATTGAGACTTAATGCTCAGTAATTGACTGTGCATAAACCAACTCATTTACCACACATAAATTTCCCAACCCAAAAGATTTTTATTCAAGCTCCTATCAGGCCATAAAAACCATCATATCTGTCCAATTCCCATTGATCCTCATGTTAAAAACTGAAGAAAGAAATTCATTAATCTTGTTTGACAGTCAATCTCGAACAGCTCTTCTAGATTGCTCATTTCAGAAGATCAATTCACCAGAGTGACCCAGTAGCAGATTTATTTGAACCTAATTAGACTCCTAAGTCCTATAGTACTCATCTCTTACACCACTTCAAAATTGAATGACTCCTACAATAACATCAATGAATATATAATATGTTTGCTTTGAAATAATTAAGTACCAGTCTTCGAAAATCGATGTTGCCTTTGTAACTTTAGTCAGCAAGCCTCCCGCTTTGCCCATTTTTCTTTTCCAAAGTTGAAAAAAATCACTCACCATCTGTTGCCTCTAAAAGAAAAGTGATATTACTGAAATTCCATCTCTCATCTGAGTGTTCTCACCCCCACCACCACAATTTGGTGTCCATCTTGATGTCAATCATCACCCACTCTAGTGCTTAAGTAATTGACCTCTGCAAAAATTGCCCAGCCACTTACTTCCTTTGCCTCCAACCGGGTTCTACACACCACCTCCACACTTCGTGCTAATCGAGACAAGATATTGAGTCACTTCCTACCACGTAAAAGATCCTATCATTGAGTTGACCACCAGCTTCAATTACATTCTTACACCTTGTTCTGTGGATGGTCTAATTGGAAATACAAAATTTAGTGGATGAATATAAGGTCCAAATTATCAGGAGACATTTATAGAAGCTACATCTTGAGGAGCTGATGACACCCACTATTTATTGTGGGTGTCTTTTTGATAGGAATGTAAAATGCATATTTTTCCCTCCTTATTTTATGCGCTCGTATGTTTATTTTGTGTCAAAATGTACTCATTACACTCATATTTTGATTTAGATGGCAATTTTATGGATATGGCGTAATTTGGAAGAAATATGTGAAAAATGACCAAAATGGAAGAAAGTGAAAGTTCAAGGACTAAAGTGCAAATATTCTAAACTTGTGTTTAACCTTGTGATGAAGATTCGAGAGTGTTAGAGGTCAATTGGATGAAGAAAGGATTCAAAGGGATGAAATATGGCCAAAATATTTTCACAGATCAACTTTCAAGCTGAAAAGTTTTGCATCGGTTTTCAGCCTCATATTGAGACCAATTTTGGACATGGTAAACGATCGAATTTGAAGATGGTCTCTGAATAAAAGTTTTAGCCCTTTGAGTTATCTTTACAACGCATCTTGAATCGCTTCAATCGGATATCGGTAGAAGAAGTTATGGCCAAAATACTAAAAGCTGTCCGGAGGAAGTTTCGTAAAACCATGCGGCCGCAAGCCTTTAATTCCATGCGGCCGCATAGACCATTCCCGAGAGTTAAAGTGTTGATTTCACTTGTTCCTTGCGGCCGCAAGCCTCTAAACCATGCGGCCGCATGGTTCATTTCCGGGACGAAAATTCTGGTTTCCTAATTTCAATCAAACACTTATGGAAACAAATTTTTCTACACTTTATAAACCCTAGAACAGAACCAGAACGTAGAGAACGCCTCCCAACTCTATTCTTCTCTATTTTTCTCTTATATTCATGAATTGTAACTAAACTTTTACACTTGGTCGAAGGAGATTGAAGCCTCGGAATCACATATTGTGAGATCTAAATGGTTTTTCTTAATTTAATTCATGTTTTTGAGTATTGAATATTCTTCTGCACTTATTTCTATGATTGTTATGTTTAATTGCTAGGAGGCCTACTAGTTTATTATTCGTTGCAATCTACCGCTAAGTTAAATATCAAATCCGTAATTGTTTGATCCCTTTAACTTGTGAAGTACTAGGATTTGATGATTTTCTGCGATAGAGGTTATTGAATCTTAAGAAGAATGTTTAAATAGATTGAATGCAACCGCTGGTGTTTGTGTTATCTAGTTCATCGATTTCTCTATTGTTTAAAGCTGTTATTAAATTGAATCTTGAGCGCTGGTCTGGAGTTATTTAATAATTAGGGTTAATTAGAACGCTGGTTTCTAACTAACTAAAAATAAGGAGAGATAGGAAAATAATTCCAACGGTGAATATTCAAGATATGAATTGAATTATCATTGCATCTATGATCAATTGTGGATTTCTGAAGGTGGATATTCACTTGGACCAAGGTTAGTCTTTTGATTGTTTTCGTTAATTTAGTTTTCATTGTTATTAATTGCGTTATTTACAATTGTTTATATACAAAAACCCCCCAATCATTGTACGAAGCATAAACTATTGAATTACACACTCTTCGTGGGATCGACCCTTACTTCCACTACTACATTAGTTTTAGAGGTTTAAGGACTATTTTTGGGTGCCTACGACAGCACACCACTTTTGCTAGTATAAAGTGTATGAAGTTGTTAAGTCTTTGAGATGAATCACTTAACATGCATTGTGTCCTTAGTTCGCAGAAACGAGATTAATGATGTAACAAGGTTCACTACGTATTGCGAGCTTTAGTTTCTTGGTTGAAATTAGGATCTTGCTAAAAGGTTATCTATTGTTTCCTTGTGGAAAATTAGGCTTTCGTAGGAGTTCCCTTAAAGTGGTTGAACTGTCATGATTTGTTATTTAGGTATTCAAATATTCAATTATCTTATCTAGTAATGTTCATGATACATCCGGTACATCTTTCCAGATACATTGAAGAAAACTATTCCAAGATCCGGGATGTTGAACGAGAATTATCGAATCTCACCATGGAGATGAAGCTAACTTCTGGGCCAAAGAAAGCTGGTATGAGTTTGTCTTTGCTACTTTACGTACTATAAATATGTCCTGATGAGTCTGGCTACACTCTTTCCTACTATCAGCACTTGAACACATGCGAAAGAAAATTGAAATGTCGACCGAGAGAATTCGTATTGCTAAGCTGAAAGAATCACAAACGAAACAGGTACGTCGTTTTTAGATTATATCCAGGCTTGGACCTTTGCCCAAATTCTAAGTGCACAAAATATTCATGACAGAGCAATTTTCATACAACATGCCCCTCTCTGGTGGTTTTTCTATTACTTTACTGCCTACTGGATGTATGGCTTGCTCCTCCTTTTTATTTGGATTTTGTTCAGTACTTTGAAATCTTTATTCTAGTGTATTAATGACATCGCCTTGAGGGTGGTGTATTCAGTCAAAGAAGATTTGACAGTGCACCAGTTATGGTTACAAGTGAACAACTTTTACTTTATGAATCGGAGAATTAGGAACATGTAAGAACTGAAGTTTAAAATAATAGCATCGACCTGGAGATTTGGGCTCTTCTCAAATTTAAGATAATAACCTTTCTTGGGCACAAGGTAGAATCTCTTTCATACCTCCACGCCTATGGTTGAGCCATGTTATAATCTATCTTTCTGTATACTTGGCGAGGGGAAAAAGAATTTTGAAACACGTGTTTCAGACTGGGTAAAAAATAATTCAAAATCTATGTCTTGTTCTTCTCTTATCCCGTGAATGTGATTTTCCTGAAATATTCGTCAATGTAGAAAACCTAGTAGGCTAGTACTATATGAAGCTTTATGCCCATTTTGCTACTAAAGTTCAAGGATGGACCTTGAGCTTTTTAATGTACATATTATCCACATTCCGTGTTTTTCTTTTCCTCTTTTGCCCTTCTTGTTTTAATTGTCACTATAGGAAATGTTGTCAGTTTCAGGTTTATTGATTTTTTGACTTCCGTTCATAGTTTCTTAGTTTCTCTAATCAATATTATATTGAATTCTAGGCGTGGGAAGCAGCAGCAAAAACTGTGAAGGATGAGGAAGCGATTAAGCAGAAGCTTTGTGAAGATTTAAATAATCTGGTAGGAATCCTTTTATATAGACCTCAACTTGTTTGATTTTGCATATATTTCCTGTAAACAATTCTTATTTATAGGTTCAAGAAAGTAGTAATGCACAGTTTGCTAGACTGGAGGAATTGAAACAGCGGCTGGAGGCTTTAAATCCTAACAGATTGTCCACCAACGTGCCCTCTGTAAGCTTGAATTCCTGTTTTGCTTTATGTAGGAGATTATTTCTGAATTAGTATGAGATTTGGGTCCTATCTATGCCCAAGTGTGCGTCCTTTTCCTGGCGGTTCTTGTTTCTTAGCTGTTAGATATTTTCCAACAAAATCCAACCCTTTAACAGTCCTAATCTTATAAAAAAAATTAGCTGCTAGTAACCGCACAATTTTCAAGGGGCATGATACAATTATTATATGATAGGTTTTCTCTCTTCAATTGATTGTTGTACTTCATAATTAGCATGTTTGCGAAGTGAACAACAATGAGGAGAAAGGCTTTACTATATTTTTGGAAGTCATTTCATTTGTTCAATAAGAAGTGGGTAAAGAATTTGGCCCAAAATGCACAGATGGGGAGGATAATTATATTCTTTAGTATTGACATGCTATAATTATAGTACATCATACTAAAAAATTGAAAACTATGAAGAAACTCAAGCCCCAATCTTATTGTGATTACTATTGATTTACATCATGGGAAAAGTTACTTTTATTCATTTCAAATTGTTCACAAATTCTTTTTACTTGCAATGTAATCAGGAAAGGTCAAATTTTGCATATCTTTGTAATCTTCTTTTTAACTATTCGGTCTAGGCTTTAAAAAGTTGTTCATTCTTAGATCACATTGTTCATCGTTGCAAAATAAACTCCTACAAGATGCTGGACTTTCACTTCTTTAAGATTACCATATGAATTTCAGCCAATGCTATTGAGATTGATTAGTTCACTCTCTAATGCAATGGACATCTGAAGGGGGTGAACTGATTACACAGCAAAATTGAGCTGCACTAGCATGTACATTCATGTTTCCTGAAAAGCTGCATGGCTTTTGCTTGAATTCTATGTTTAGGGTGTGAACCCAGGGGAACCAGCACAGACTAGTATAATTCAAGATGCTTCAGAAATTCAAAGCACATCAGAACCAGCTGGTGGATCGGTGAGAAATATATCTAATCAAGGGGATTTTAGTAATATTCCCCTAACAAATGGTGAAAACCAACAGTCTGTAAACGATGGAGAGGGAAGAGAGAAGAAGAAAAGTATGTTCCAAGGGAGACTAAAGGGAATAGGAGCAATACCTAAGGGTAGAGGTCCTGCAGCTCCTGGTTGGACTGGGGCTGGGTTTAATGTGGATGGTAGAAGTTGAGAGCAGCATTTTGAGAATCTCTTTCTCGATAATAAAAACACTATTTTCCGAGAGATTCACTGCTCTTCAACCAGGTTTATTGCTTATCCAATTTTTTAAATTAATCTGTTGGCTGGTCTTTTCTTATTTTGTATCCTCACAACTTACTGTTTTGTCAATTCGAGTATTTATTTCATTTTCATGAGATATGACTACTCTAAAATTGCAAAACGTCTCATAAATGTTTTGCCTGTGAATGATAGATTTGTGAACTTGATAATTGTGGTTCATTAGCAATTGTGATTCAGATTTATAATGATAATCTTGATTATAATATTTAAAACCATGGAGACTCGTGGGCAATGACACACCCACAATAAAACAGCGAGAGATGGTAAAAGCACCGTCGCAAGTGGAGAGGGCAATGGTTAAACTGATTAGGATGTATGGCGGTAAAGAAACTTTCAGCTTATGAATCCTAACTATACTAAAAGAGGCTCTTTGGGTACTGTTGATTTTGGGACGCGTGTTGGCTCCTACCATCGTCAACCACAACGACGTCGCATTTGGCCATTTTCAATACACATCTAAAAGATGCAGTTTTCTGACGTCATCGTCGACCAAAATGACGCCGTTTAAACATTTCAATTTCCACCGCCTCACCGACTGCTGGATATTTTCCTATGTCCTCTGCAAATCCATCAATTTTTGAAAACTCATCTCTTTCTCCCTCTAACGGAACAAACCTCCAGTTCATGCACAGTCTAGCCCATCAAATGTGAGTATCTGTTTTGCAATCTTCCTCACAATTTTGAATTTTATTTGTGACGGGTCTTCTAGATGAATTTGAATCTTGAATTTCTTCGCTTTCTAAACTGTGGGTCTATTCTAAGAAGAGTTTTTTTGATGATTTGATTAGATTCTTTAAAAAATTTATAGTTTTTTGATGATTTCTATGTAAATTCAGAAATTAATTTGTTGGTTATTTATAGTTTCCATGTTAGGAATTATACTCTTGAAGGAATTATGCTCTTGAAGAAAAAAAAAACTCGTATTTTTCGGAGACATGGTGTCTGTCTCCGTTTTTTTTGGAGACATGGTGTCCGGACACGACTCGGACACCATGTCCGTGTCCGCGTCATGTCCGGACACGACGCGGACGATGCTTCGGACACCGTGTGTTCGTGTCCGGACACGACACGGACACGAACATGGTGTCCGTGTCGTGTCCGGACACCATGTCTCCGGAAAATTTGGAGGGATTTTTATTATTATTTTTTTTATTTCACTTATTATAATAATGAATATTTTTGAAAATCCCTCCATAGGCTAATGTTACATATGCACAACAAATGAAATAGGAAAAACCTATGGTAATTGCTTGTTCCTAATTTTAACAAGACATGTGGTGTTTATCTCAACTATATAACACTAAGAGTCATTTTGTGGTTGCATTAGCTATAGCATATTTGGCTATATCATAATTCTGCACAATTTAAGAAACTATTGGTACCAGTTCGCAATTTCGATATATTAGTCTTGGTTATTTGTTATTATTTTTGTGGTCTTTCAATATCTAATTTTGGAAATCATGCACTGCTACTTCAAATTTGCTCCATTGTACTCCGTTCAGTTCTGATATGGTTAAAATTATGTTTATAGCTTGTCGACGGAAAGCTTTCTCGGACTTGCTATCTCATGGCACTTCTGTAACAAATAAGCTTATGCCGAGATAAAGTGTTATTCTCTTAAAATTTAAACCTTCTTGTAATTCTATCTTAAACATTTTGCTTCTATAGGTATGAAAAGTTGGAGGGCAAACCATTTTCAGTTGCTGATGCTGAATACTTTGTCTTTCATTCTCCATATAACAAGGTAATTAGCAAGCAACGGTAGAAATTTAAATAAAAGTGCCATTTGCAAATATTTTTTCTTCTTATAAGATTGATCAATTACGAAGAAGTTTGTATTTAACATATTACCTCATAACTGCAGCTTGTGCAGAAAAGCTTTGCTCGATTGGTGTTCAATGATTTCGTAACAAATGCCAGGTGAATATTTTCTTCATTATTCGAGAAGCACTAATATTTTTTATAAGGTCTACCATGTATTCATTTCTGTGTGTATTTGCAGCTACATGAATGAGGCCTCTAAAGAAAAGCTAGCACCATTTTTGTCTTTAACTAGCAATCAAAGTTACCAGAGTCACGATCTTGAAAAGGTTTGTATCACTCTAACGTGCACTTTTCTTCCTTACTCGAATTCTTTGGTTGTTTGTTGGTTATTATGTGGAAAAGTGTACACTACGTAATTTTCTCGACAATTTATATTTGCAAGTGCAACATGCTAATATACGAACATCTCTGAGCTGATTTGTCGGATCTACAGGCATCTCAGCAAGTTGCAAAGCCCTTTTATGATGCAAAGGTGCAGCCATCCACTTTAATTCCACTTCCAATCTATCAAAGCAACAGCAGTTGTTCAACTACAAGACTCCACGGGCTCAATCACATCATCAATTATTGGAAATCCAGCTGAAACATTTCTCAAATGCCAGCAACAGAACTCATGAAACAAGGCTTTCAGGTACTTATCTCAAAATTACATTTTTCTACAGATTTCCAAGAGGCGCAAGACTTGGTATCTACATTTTTCTACAGACTCCTTAAGTTGATATCTATAGCTGATGCTACACATTTGTTTAAAGTCAGTTGTTGGCATTTTCCAATAAGAAAGTAGTACTCTTTTACATCTACATTAAATGATTGGTCTTAGTTCATGATCAAGCAAATAAAGTGTGAGAAGATGTGTTCAATGAAAGCCTAAAAGGCGTTGAACAGTGTAACTATTTAGATTCCGACCCCAAATCTATATTAGTGGAATCACATAGAAGAGGTAGAAAATAAAGAACCATTAAACTCTTAATAAAGGCACCTCTAGATTGGAATTAATAATCAATTATTTTTTGGGAAGTGTAATGGCTCATTTACACAGAGGAAATGTAGCATAATTCTTGCAAAATCACTTTAAAGATCGACTTTTGTGTCTCTCTAGGCCATTTCCCCTTAACGTAAGATGGTGCTTAAAATATCGGATTGGTATTAATGTGGGAATGTAATCAATGTCGGTTAAGAAGCCTCAAGGCCTCAAGGATGCAGTATGTGGAGAGGGGGAAGATTACTGGAGTGATGATTGATCATATGATGATGATGTTTTACAAAACTAAGTTTATAAAGTTTTCTTAGTTCTAAAATAAATATGTTGTTATTGGTTAAAGTTGAGAATAAGATACTTATATCGATATTAAGGAGTTACTTAGAGTTTGTTTGGTACGGCTTAAAATTCAATTAAAATTGAAAATATGGTCGTTATTGGGTCACACCCGTCTAATAAAAGTCAACAATAACGGCTATATTTTCAATTTTAATCTGTACCAAACACCCTATTAATTTTAGAACTTATCCAAACACGCTCTAAGTCATTTGGGCGCAATGTTGAATGGTAACTTGAAGAGATTAGATGATGCTGATAATTAGGAACTTGGTAGCCCTATAATGTGAATGAGAGGGAATTGGGACCAGGTTGTGCTCAAAACCAACTCAAATAGGAAGTGTTAAACATGTCAGACCTAATTCCCACAACACTACACAAGAATGGTGTGATAGAGATCCTTAGAGATATTATTGAAGACTTTCCATAATCTTGATATTCACTTTATGCAGGAAAATAGAAATATTTTTGAAAGGTTTCTTGATTGGTTTTACTTATTTCTTTCCATAGTTGTCTGTTTTGAAAATTTTCCTTACTATTATTTTAGTAGCTTTCATTGTTCACTAATCATTGCAAGTATAAGTAAGAGTAGGTTTTGGATTTTGCCAACTTGTCAGAAGAAATTTAACTGATACAGTAATGGTAAAATTGTGTAATTGTTTATCAAAAAAATGCTTGTGTTCAATATAATGGATTAGGTCTCTGGTAGATTTATTTATTTTGTGAATTTCAATTTGCAATTATATCTACGATCTATACAATTGGAATTATGATTGTAATGTGAGATAATTGTTGAGTGGAATATAAATCATATACTGAAATAAACAAACTCTGGAGTTTTAAAATATTAAATATTAAATAAGTACAGATTTTGGCCTTCTGGATTAGCATTATCGAGTTCACGAAACTTCTTTAACTTCCTTGGATTTGAAAATTCCCCCACCATATCATTTTTACTGATAATCAAATGGCAGTAAGAGCTTGAATTTATACTAAAAAATGGTTACCTATTCTTTACCTGTGAAAAGATAAAAGGTTAAGAAAAACACATTTTTACTTATTTATTGCCAAAAAGATTTTTCTGAATTGTACACATTCTTGCCAAGTTTGTCTTTACAGACTTCCTATAGTTTAAAGTTTCAACTTATGTTTACAGTTAGCCTGTAGGTACTTTACTCTTAAAACCATAGTTATGTAGTACTTATTGTTTTTCATTATTTTTTTTTTTTTTTTGAATTTCACCATTAAAATAAACTACTCTTCATTTGTATGAATAGCAATTGAGCTCCAACATAAGTTAGTGTAATGGCAGAAGATTTGAAACTGATGAAGTGGAAAGACCTGATGAGGTCTAAGGTCAGTGCATAGTGAACAGTTGAACTTGATAGATGATGTTTGTTTCTGATCCTGGAATTGGGTTTTCCTGCTTATAAATCCTTTAGTCACTGCATGTTCTTTTAACAACCTGTATGGTTACACGAGGGTTGTTGCACTCAATTTTTGTATCATGCCACTTTTTGTTGACTTTTCAACTTCTTAAGATTAGCAAGTTAGCTGGTTCATCAAGATACATTATCCAAATATTTTGTAATTAGAGTTCAAAGCAAAAGTCTCCCTGTCAGCCACCACAGGAAGCGACTTTGACTCTCCACCCTCAGTTACTTACCCTGATCCAATTCCAACTAAACTGAACATGTGTAAATGCTGAGAGTTACATATTTCTTGTTTCTCATCTTAGGCAGACAGTTTAGAAGAAGCCATAAACATAGTCAACAAAAATAAGCATTTCCTATTTCTCATCTCTCTTTTATCATCAAGTTCTCTTTCTTTGTTTTTTATTTGAATCTCACACTGTGTATCTAAATTTCCAGATACGGGAACAGTGCGGCTCATTTTACTACATCCGGTGTAGCTGCAAGGAAATTTCAAACTGAGATAGAAGCAGACCAGGTATCACACTATGTTGCTTAATATATCTCACTTAACTAAACGATATTGCAAGATTGAAAGGATAGTCTATGCTGAGCCTAAATTTTCAAATTTGCATCATTTTGTTCTTGCTACCTCCTCATGTCAAATATACTGGAACTTGTATCAATAGAATATGTTAATATTGGATCAGCTTTCAGATTAGTTAAAGTTTACTTCCTAGGAACAAAATTCATTGATTGTTTTCCCTATTTTTATAATTTTAGTTTTCAGTTTCTGTTACTGATGTGAAGTAGTTCTGCTCCGACCTCAGGTTGGCATCAATGTTCCAATTCCAGTTCCTTTACCCTTCTCATTTACTGGCTCCAAGTGATGATATCCAGGAACATGTGTGATATTCAAAGAAAATAGTTTTTGCATTTTTTGTTGTGGAGTTGTGTTCTTACGTCATTTTGTTTAGACACATGAATCCAAAATGCATGATGTCTCAACAATAATCAAAAATTTGTCAACACTATTACGTAGCCAACTATACTACAGCACGTGCCTTGCACGTGCCCTCACTAGTTTCTGAAAAAATGGTCAAAAGAATTTATTGTGCTTTATATTTACTCATTCATTTCTTGCAGATTTACAAGATAAATCTTCTTGAATGCCTTTCTTGAAATCAAATTAATTTTGTTTTTAACTATTCTTAGAATTTGCTAAACAGCCATCATTTGATGCCCCGAGAAATTTGAAGTTACCGGGAAGAAACTTGTATAGAAAAAAGAGCTAATGACCGTCTCCAATTTCCCAAGATCTTCTGAGTGTACAACTGACATGTAGCGTGTAAAAAAAAAAAAAAAATTGTTTGGGATTTACATTAATTTGATTTTAATTTTTTGCATAATTTGGAGTTCGTGCATTAATTACAGTTGTTTGTGTTTTATGGTTGAATGAATTTGCTTACAGTATTAGCAGTGAGGGTTGCATCTTCTGCTTCTAATTTTGCCTTGACATTTCAATAATATATTTGCCTATAGACTGCTATGTTTAGGTCAAGATCTGGCAATAGGGTTAGTACTCTACTATTTTGAAATTTTTTGCATCTTTAGGCTGTATTTTATAATAATGGCCCTGACAGTATGCAGATGAAACTTGTACATTTTCGGGTCAACTAAATTAAAGAGGACTGTTTTTGTAATTAAGCTCTAATTGGTCCGAGTAGGGTGGACCAAATTATAAGCCTGGACAATTTTGCAGTGGACAATAATTTCATTAAACACATGTTGGATGACCTAGTCAGAAGTATATTAAATAGCCTGCTCCCAAATTGAATGGCTTCTGTCTATCATATGGCCTGTGTCAACTGTAAAGTGATGGACATTAGAGGTATTTGAGGATAACGAAAGGGCTTTCTTGTGGTGGGTAGGCTTGCCTAAGAAGCATGATTGGTACGCGAGATTTAACACCATTCGTAAATGATCAGAGATTCAGAAATAGGGTCATGTGATAACTTGTCACGGGTTTAAGTTTCGTCTACTTTAATGTATTAAACATGTCGTCTATGCAAATGATGTGAATAGAAAAAGTTGCATTAGTAAAAGATGGCATTAATCTTGTTACTGCTATTGTTTGGCCCAACTGTTTCACTTCTATCAAGGAATTTTTGAACTCCCCAAATTAGGGTAAGAAAAGAAAATAGTTACAAATTTCAATTCTCTGCAGATCATTAAATTGGATATCAATAACGCAACCCGCAAAATTCGTAAGATATCTCCTGTCATCATATAAAATAACCTGGGATCTGCCTTCTGCAATAAATAGCATCTGTGCAGCTCCCAAAGAATAGAAACTGGAAAATTTCAGACAGTGTCGTCCTTGTCAAGGCCTTAGCCTGCAACTGCAAGCCCTCTTCAAAGTAACATCATTTTCAATATGGGGTAGCCTAACACTGAAATTAAATTGTCACAGTCAATTTTACCAACTCTATTCAAAAACCCTACTTTCACAAATACTAGTCTTTCATTGAAATATGCAAGTCAAACAGACTCTCTTCTTGGATCTCTTTCCACCATTAATGTTGACTAGCACTAATAAATAGTTTTGGGTAAAACATTTAAATTTGCATGTGCACTTGGATTTATAAATTGGGAGTTGGTTATTACACTTTAAAATCTTATTTAATATGCTGTTGAATTCTGTTCACATATTTGTGGTTAATAATTCATATATTTCAAATTTTATCACTCAATATTAAAGAAATAAGACTATGAGGTTGTTTGGTAGAGATTAAAATCATATTAAAATTGAAAAACTAGCAACTATTGTTGACTTTTATTAGATGAGTGGGATCCAATAACGACTATATTTTCAATTTTAATCCGATTTTGAGCCTTACCAAACATGCTCTATATAATTGAGACAAGATAATAAGAAAAGCAATCATATATATATAAATAGGACGGAGGGAGTATGTGATATAACTAATAGACGTTGATAGATTGCTACCCCCACCCCTCTTATGATCTTATCTGTTACAGTGTTGATTTACTTTTTTAAGAGTATTATAATAGAGGAATCCTGAAAGCAAGTGCAGTCAGTTTTGTAACGGTTAGTATTACAGAAAAACTGGCACTGTTTGAGATCCCCAAAGGCCACTTACTCGACACGTAATGCCTTACTCGTTGTTTATCTACACTCACGCCTAGGATAGAATATACGTACACATAACCTCTCTCTCTGTCCGTGTGTATAATATACATATTATACTTTTGTCACTGACTATTCCAAATATATTACTGCAATTGTGTCTTTGCGTCCTTATCTTAGTTTCAAATTGTGTTTTCGCTCTTTTTTAAATCCCATTGAATTCAAATTAGACATGTCAAACCGCTCAAAAAGATGTGAGATACTTCTTTTATTTAGTTTTAGTATATTGTCTTTATAATATTCTCTCTTAATATCTTATTTCGAGAATTTAAATTTTAAGTCAAAGTCAACAATTAATTTATTTGCATATTTATTTATCAATAGATGATGTGACGAGATTTGATTGTATCGAATTTTCATTCACCAAATATTAAAAAAAAAATTCCCTACTTTCTTTTTGACACATTGTCAATTTGTAGGAGATTATATAAATAGTGATGTATAATAAGAATTTTTTTTTTATGCTACATAATTAATGGACCCACAACTGTTCAATTATACATTTCATCAATTTTTATTAAAATTTGTTAAAAAAAATTGATTTTAATCCCTTTCAACAAGGATTTCATCTTTCGTTTTAAATCACGAGTCATGTTAATGAAAAAGCTAAATATGGTGGAATGCAATTTTTCGTGTACAATATCTAGAAATGTCCGAAAGTAACCCAAACACAATTTTTTTCTTTCTTCTTGTTAACTATACGTTTTCAATAAAATAATATAATGTGTAATTCCAAAGCTTTTTTTTTTTTTTTTTTTTAAATTACACATTTTTTCAAAAAATACTATTTCAACCATTAAAATTTCAAATAATGAGGGCCGAAAAAGGGTATATGTGGAGGAGTCAATGCTACTAAGAGAGTAATAGACGGGAAGAGGCTTTCGTAAAAGTAGAACGGGAAAAAAAACAATGTCGCCCATCAGATTAGAGTAACAAATTGGAGAACAAAAGCTTTCAGTCGTAATGAATATTTTTTGTTGTGTATCTAAGAAAAACTTTATGAAAAGTGATGTGACGTATATACGGATGTTTGGGTTATAAGTTTTTTTATTACTTTAGTTTTATAATTTTGGAAAATTTGCACCACGGGTAAACAACCTTTTTTCTACGACAGCTGGATCTCAAACTTTTAAATTTTATATCTGTAACGTCCTTCTCATTCAATAGTTTGACGATTGAATGAAATTTAGATAAAAAGGAAAATGAAATTAAACATAAGCAAGCATTCATGATCCATGTTAACCATAGTTACTTATATAAATAATAATTACACTAAACATCAAATTCAAACACAGAAAAAAATAAAGTTCTAAATTTTGTGGGTCAAAATAGAGAAATAAAATGATTTACACAAATCCTAGACCGCTTACATGTGGGCCGCCAAAAGGCAACGAATAGAATCTTACCACGTGGTAGAACCACGTGACATATATCAGACTTTGTTCTTGCCTACTGTACGGACACTGTAATCTGCAATGGTTTCATGCACTAAGGAATCCACAATTTCACGTTCAATCTCCCTCACTATACCTTCACCTTCTTCTTCGAAAAACGGACGTGATCCTCCGAGTTGAGAATTACAAAAATCTGTATCTATCAGCGCATCTATATCCTCAAGAACCCGGCAATTTGCTGCAGGAAAGCTTTGTATTTTCATGCATAATTTGTCAATCAATTCTGAACCAGAAAGTTTGGGAGTAGCCCATGTGACGATACAATTGTCAGGTCCTACAATTTCTGCTAAAAGTTCATTCACTAATTGGAAAATGAGCCTTCTGTTGCATCGGCAGCTCAAAACGGTGGTGGTCGCAGCGGTGGTGGAAGGGTGGAAGAGTTCAAGAAAGTGGAAAATTGAGGGGTCGAGGAGGGGACGAGAAGGTGAATGCAATTTGTATAGGGAAATTACTGGCGTTGTTTTGTCTGTGATCCCAATTCGTTTAAGTATTCTTTGAATGTACTGTCTGTACTCGCCGGAGGTGATAGGCTCTTTAGATTTGTCTTGTTGGGTGTTTTCTTGGATGGCGAATATAGTTTCTTGTTTGTACGAATGGCTCGAACAACAAGATAACTGTGTGCTCCTTTTCAATGCATGAGAATCTGATACCTGTGACTAATCGACCCACCACAAAATAAAATAAAATTTACTTTGATCGGTACAATATTAATGAAGAAAAAGTTCAATAGCCTCATCATTATTGTTCAATTAGTGCATACCAAACACGGCCGGAAGAAAATATAAGAGTGTGCACTTGCATCAGTAGAAATTATATGGAAAATAATACTATGGGGCTTAATAGTATACAAAAAATACTATGAAAGAAATTAGAAGAATGACTACTTTAATTATCAAAAATGGAGTATATAAATTTTTCATACCTGTTTTTGGGGTAACTTTGTGGCTGGGGGAGAAGGGTCTTTCTTGACTGGCAACAAGGTTGGAACATTGATGTTTGGAAGCTCATTTGACAATGGAGTTTTCTTGGATTTCTTATCTCCGAGGTTGACTTTAGTTGATGTTAACGTTGACCGAACAAATGTCTCCTCTTTCTTGTTCCTTATAGAATCGGAAACTTGTGGAGGTTTCTTGATTTTTGAACTTGCAACTTCCTTGCATTTGTGATTCAAATTCTTCTGGTGTTGCAATGGAACTTGAGGCTTTTGATTTGATTGTAATGATGAAATAGCAAATTTTGGAGACTGAGAAGTTTGATTTTTGCTGTTTGGTGTCAATTTCTTGCCATGATGAACAAGTTTTTCATCGATTTTTGTTAAAACTTTGGATGGTTTTCTAAGAAGATTTTCATCCCTTCTTTGCTCTTTGTTCTTGATTGTGTTGGTGATATCCTGCAGGCCAACTTTTCTATTAAAACTTTCTTTAACTTGCTTCACAATCTGCTTAGCGTAATGGCCTGGACTCCTATTTTGATCATTTTCTTGAGCAATTCCTCTCCTTGTAGCAATTTTCTTGACTGCAGAATATTCATAATTTTGACCAATATTTTCTTTGTTGATTTGCAAAGATAGCCTGTGATGATGATCCACATCTGATCTTCTAGCTGAAGAAATTCTTGGAGTTTCAGGCAACGAACGAACGCCATTGATGCTAATATCATCATCAGAATAACTAATTCTACTGCTTCTTGATCTGCTTTGAATCAGATTTATTGAATGCAAATGGGATTTGGTTTTCGAAGGATTCGAACTTGATGAAGAAGAAAATGCAGGTGAGGCACATTCTGGAAGAAGATCAAGACCCATGAGTCTAGCTACTAGATTTGGAGTTTTTGTTCCTGGTGAATTGATGATGTTGTATTCTGATATAGAGTCACTTAGTCTTGATTTGATTTGAATTGGAGCCTAAAAATATTTTCAGAATCCAGAAACAAAAAATTAACAATAACCCAACTGCATAATAATTAATCATCATCTTAATTCCTTTATAAATTGGGAAATAATCACGATTAATATATACTTACTGGGATTTTCAAATTTTTTTCCTCCAAGGGAAATGAACTAGCTTTCATGGCAGACTCCTCTAACTCCAAACTGTTTCTTGGTGCTTCCACTCCTGATGACAAAATAAACATTTTTTATAAACTCAACATATTTGCAAAATCAAACAGAGAAAGAAACCTGGGTTTTTTTCTATATGGGAGGTGGGGTTGGAATAAGACCTTTGGATGTGGTGGTGTCTTCTTCTTGAAGGAAATATTCAGGCTGCTGATTCAAAGGAAACTGAAAATGATGTAAATCAAAGAGTTGAAAAACTGCACACATGCAGCCAGAAAAAGTTGCTTCTTTCACTTCACCGACCATTCTTCTTCTCCTAGTGGACCGATTCCTCTCACCAACATCACTACCTCCGCCACCGCCACCGCCAACCCAATTCAGCCACTCTTTTCCCATAACTATTTATTTCTCCTTGCCAAACAGAGTTTAAAAAAGCTTTCAACAGTGAATTATTAAACTGAAAATGACACAACTGATAGTTCTTTATGAGATGAAAACCACTGGCTAAACAATGCTAGTGCTTAGGAAGAGAAAAATGCGGATCTATGAATCAAGAACTGAATACCGCATATTATTTCCTGCAAGAAAATTTAAGTTTTACAGGTCTGCAGTAAACACAAAGAAACATCTCTCTATGTTAGACACACTGAGAGAGATACATACACTGATACACATTCTCTCTCTTTCTGAGTTTCTGTCTTCTTATCTACCAGTTTATTATCACTCACTCCCAAGCATCACCAGTGAAAACAACGGATTACCAACTCTCTCTCTGGCATATATATTTTGTTTCTCTCTCTATATCTCTCTATTGGGAACCGGAAGGGTGACGATATGACTACGCTCTTTATAGCTCGGAGAACGAAGCAAATAAGTGTCCATCCATCTCTCTTGAGTTTTTAATACGAGGTCGTTTAATGGGGATCTGCATTCTTCACTATTATCATCTAACTCCATAGTCCATAATTCGAAAGAGAATGGCTAGTAGTACATAATTTGGTGTACATAAAGGTATCAACCCCCTCACATGGAGATGGGACCCACTTAAAGAAAATATTTTTTATTCACATGGGTCCCACCTCCATGTGAAGGGGTGGATACCCTTATGTACATCAAATTATGTACAATTAGAAATATCTAATTCGAAATCCTCACTTGCAATTTGTTTATATATAACCTTTTTTATTTCTAAAATATTGAATAAAAATTATTTGATATAAGGATGTCCTAATAGAGATGATGGGAACTTGTCTGTCTCGTAAATTTTAAAGAGTTCGAGCATGGGCAGACAGGGATCTTGGGCACATGCCCCCCCCCCCCCCATTTTTCATTTTTTTTATAAAAAAAATCATGCTTGATATGGATTGAGATCTAAATTTTAATATAAATTAAAGTTAACAATTAATTTTAATAACATATTTCATGGAATCCATAATTGTTTAATTTTTATCAAATTTACTAAAAATTTGATTTTAATCTCCACCAAACATGGGCAAAATCAAAATAAATTTGAATTTTGATAATATACTAATTTTAAAAATTCTCCGACGATCGTACGCTAATTGAATCTACAAATTGCTTATATCATTTTGAATGTTATTTCAAGAACTACATTATGTACATATCGAATAGTTTAAACAAATATCGAAAATAGTTAAAAATACGTTAAACGTGAGTCTTTAAAAAGACGTCAACTTGAATTTTTTTTAAAAAAAATCAATTATTTCATTAACATTTATTATTTTTGTGATACAAATTTCTCAATGTAATTTTCATCATTTTATTAAAAAAATTTACGTCCGAAAAAATCATATCTCATGTAAATTTTTGGATGCAAAATTACATGGTGACGCCGGGCAGAATAACGATTATTCTGCAAGCGGGGATCAATAGATAAGAACAGGGAATAAAGCAAGAGAAAAATCAAAGGAAACAATAATAATTCTTTATTATTCAACAACTGAGTGAAAATTAACCCACAAGCCGGGTTATATAGCCGAATATGCGAAATTAATGAAAATTTACCAAAAATGGTAAATTCTAATTTTCCTACCAAAATAAAGGACTTAATAAAAGAAACAATATCACCAAAATCCGGCTCAAATCGAGCACTTATTCTATTTTAAAAAGGTAATTGAAATATTACTATAAACGGCAAAAAATAACTTAAATTGATGATTCGGAAAGGAAAACAGCTGAATTTGGCTTCGAAATCGATGCTCACCGAGCAAAGCTGGGTGACCACGTCGTGCGCGCCGAAAAGACCTTTTCGGATTGGGGTTATAGGCTTGATTCTGACAACCGTAGCAAAAGTTATGGCCAAATAACCGAAACATGCCCGTAGATGGCCCCAATTAGGAAATATCGCCAATTATTTGCCAATCTTGCGCTGATCTGCCAACTCATGGTATTTCAGCGCCATTAACGTACTATCAGACAGCTCGGCCTTGTCTAACTCGGATCCTCCTGCATCAGTCGCCCTATGATTTTTTTGGACGTAAATTTTCGATTGTAAAATTTCTCCCAATTTCTTTGCAAGTTCGATTGTGCCGCCCAACTTTAAAGTTCTGCTTTCGCCACTGAGTTCAAGTCCTTCTTTGTCTCTCATTTTTTTAAAATTATTTTTTCTACGAACTTATTTTCAATCACATTTAAGGTGTGTTTAAGTCACATTATTTTGGAAGAATGTATTTTGAAATAGTAGATTGGTGGAGAATGTGTGGTTGAAAAAGAAAAAAAAAGTTATTGATGTGAAGAAAAATATTATTTTATTGAAAAATGTGTGGTTGAAAATGAGTAGAAGAATAAATTGAAAATGAAAATTTGGCTCAAACAGGGGCTTAAATAATAAAATATTTTATATGTAAATTCAAAAAAAAAAATCTTACTTTTTTAACCGTACATTCTACAAAAATTCACTATTCAAAATTTTTCTTTAAAAAAATATGGATACCAAACAGGGGTTAAGCATTTGCAAGAAATTCTCCAAATATAATATGTTCCCGTTTGGGCTCTATTTTTTAAAAAATTATCTTTTCAAAATTTATTTTCAAATATACATTTTTCAATAAATAATTTTATCACGTAAATTTTAAAAAAAAAATCTTATATTTTAACCACATATTCTCTAGAAATTCACTATTCTAAAATACATTTTTCCAAATAGATGTGTCGAACAAGGGCAATATATTTCAAGAGACTTGATTTTATTTTACAAAAATAGAATCAAATACAATTTTTGTATATATAAATGATCTTATGAACACAGATATTCATAGTTTATAAACAGCACGATAAAACACAATAACATTAAAATATAATGGGAAGTAATATTATAGAAGCATTTTCTAGAAAGATCCCTTCTAACGAATCTTATATAAGTTGTTTGAATCTTAATAATTAATTATACAATTTTACTACTTGTACATCCTTGATACACAACTTAGTACACAACCCTCTCACATATGTGTAGGGCCCACACACATACGAGAGGATTGTATACCAAGGATGTGAGTGTAGCATTTCTCTTAATTATATCATTGATTACACTTTACTTTATTATTTTCATAATTTATATTAAATTATGCAAATAAAAATTTGAAATATAAATTAATTTGTAAATTCATCCTCCAACATATTTGATATATTAAACTTAATCGAATTGAATAACTCAGAAAACTTTTCACACTTTTTTTTCTTAATATTAATAAACATGGTTGGTCGCAGATGATTGGATTTTTATTTTTATTTTTTCTCTTTCCATCTTTGAATCAATCCCTGTCATGATTTATCTGTCAATTTCTTCGATACTTGTAGCATGATTGGTGTATTTAATATAGAAATACGTTTTGGTAGAAAATATGAAAAAAAAAAAAAAAAGTTAATAAAATAGTATTTATTCATAAATTATGATTTATAGGCCTTTTGCTCGTAAGATTCCCGACAAGTAGCATCCGTCTTTCAGTTGACAGAATTGCCCCCCACTACGTGCCCTCCTTTGTCTTCTTTCATCACTAGATACCTCATACCTATTATTTTCAAAATTTCATATCATTAACGGTCGATAGCTTCAAGTAGACCATTTTTTATATATATAGTTGCCAACCATGAGTTAAATATTTCGACTCTCGCGTTGACGATGAATGCAACACAATCTATCGTCGTTGGAAAAATTAGGACTAGGATCTTAAAATTGGGTTCCTAACTTATTTTATTAAGTGAATAATGGTCCATGTGACAACCGTTAAATTGAACATTAAAATCGCACATGACTTCATATAATTTAAAGTGAGACACAAAAATCATCAAATTATTCACGTACTAAAAAAATAGGTTTGGAATTCACTTTTTAAGGTTGAGGATTTAAAATCAAACTACTTTAAAGATTTGAGGGAATCCAACCCTAATTTCCCCTTATTTTTCCAACATTTTTATATGATTGCATGTTAGTATAAATTTGTGCGACCACCTTTCTCACTTCACACACACTCTTTAGAAGTAGCCCGAGAGAGAGAGAGAGAGAGAGAGAGAGAGAGAGAGAGAGAGAGAGAGAGAGAGAGAGAGAGAGAGAGAGATTTCTTAGATCATGGACTATTTAACATACGTATTGTCCACTATAATCGAAATCTAACGTGAATTTAATTTATGTTCTGTGCAGTTTGAACACAAAACCTCCACATTACCTCCTTCCTTAAGAGTAACTTAATTCAAAAGTTGGTACCAATTGAACAACTTGTTCAACGAGTATCAACATTCAACTTAAGTACCTCATAAAGTATAGATCTTTAAATTCAAATCGTTGGGATGTGAAAGAAATCCACACTATGACCGAACCCTAGGTGAACAGTACGTAAGTGAGCGGTGCATGAAATATTAGGACCGATCAATCAAGTCCGTCATCAAAATCACTCAAAATCTTAATATCTGTCAGCAGAACCCACTGGTATCCAAAATAACACCTGCCCTAATAAGAGTCAGTGACATGAAGGTACATAAATTGAAAAAGAAGATCCCTCTTTATACAAAACAACAAAAACCCCGACCCGAGTCATGGCCCATTATGTTCTTACGTATAGTCCTTGGGTGAAAGATACATGGCACCTTACGGTCCCCAAATGCACCAGCAACTAACAACTACTTAGCTTTAAAATTGTTTCCATTCTATTCTTTCTTTGTATGTAAATGGTATAGTTGTCCTTTGACAGGTGCTTTTGATGATGTATTCTCACTCGTTTTGTGTAAGAAACAAAAATTTTGTATAAGTAATTATAGAAGTTGCATGGGCGATTTTGATATTTGTACTAGTTTCATGATAGGTGAAAGGAATAGTTGCATGACTTTGTGTCGATATTAGAGGTTATACCATATTGACATAGCTCGATTTTGAAGTGGCTTTGAATTATTACTTTGCCAAGAGTATGGTACGGGTTAAATTTTGTGACATGACACTATAATATGGAAATCAACTTTTGTAAGCTTTTGCTAATAGATATGTCCATGTCGTTCCAAAACGATTGAAGAGGCAATATTGTTAGAATTTGAGTGTGACCCGAATTTCTTATTGAAATAATTGAAGAATTTTAATTGAATTGCACGTCAAAAAAATTCAATTTAGAATACTATTGGAGTCATATATCAAGTTGAAATTCTATTTTTGAAACTCATTGGGAGTTAAGATTTGTTTTGGACTCGATTTTTTGATAGCCTACTTCATCAACAACTCTACTATGAGAATTTGGACATCCCCTACATGTTCCCTATAAATATTAGGTCATTCTATACAATTTCATAATATGAGAAAAGAGATTACTAGAACTTTATGATCAACTGTATATTTCTCTAATATTATTGGTGCAATAAATCTCCTAATTCATCTGTCATATTTTTTGTCTTCTTTTATTCTTTTGCTTGTGGTCATATACTTCATTATTGTGTCATATAACTTCAACAGCTCAATGTCGTAGTTGATTTCATATCAAATGGGATCAAGCGATACGTGATACTTAAATTCTCAACAATTAATATCAGATAATATGGGCATAATTAACACAACACGTGGTATCGGAGCGTGCCAGATTCAACAATTCCACAAGAGTGCATGGTTTGATTTGTTCGAGGTTTTTGTTCATGATGACTTCCATGAGTTCAAAATTTTCGATTTTGGATCAAAGCACTAGATTTTCTCTATGGCGGGTTAAAATGCGTGCAATACTCGCACAATAGGGTTTGGATGACACGTTGCTAGGAATTGACAAGATGGCCGCAACTTTGACCGTGGAGGAAAAATTGCGGAAGGATAAAAATGTAGTTTTTCACCTTCATCTTCATCTATCGAATACCACACTTCAGGACGTTTTGAAGGAGGGTTCAACATTTAATTTATGGTTGAAGTTGGAGCAATTGTGGATGACTAAAACTCTGACAAGCAAGTTGCATCTTAAGCAGCATTTATACTCTCATCGAATGATGAAACATGATCATTGGAAGATCGTCTGGCTGTATTTAAAAAGATTTTCACTGATTTGAAAACTTTGAAAGTAAAGTATGATGAAGAAGATTTGGTCTTAATCATATTGTGTTCGTTACCAGCTTCGTTTTCTTCATTTAGAGACACGATCATGTATAGTCATGACGCTCTCATCATAAAGTAGGTGTATGATGTTTTGTTTTCAAAAGAGAAGATGAAGAATTATGTTTTGGAGGTTAGAGATGGAGAAGGCCTTGTTGCTCATGGTGGTTCTAGAATGGGGAAGTCTTAAGTGCAATAAACATATGTGTCCTAATAAGGACTTGTTTACATCTTATACATCTTCCATAGTTGTGTAGAATCTAAAAGAGTCAATCAACACATGTTCAGTACCATGGTTGACATTTAGTTTGGTATAATACATTTAAGAGCTCGTATAGAGTTGGATTTGAAGAATACTGCTCAATGAAGTTCAAAAGATATGGATAATGAGGCTTTACCACATCACCTGCAGTGTCATTGTATTTAATTATTAAGGATGGACCTAGTGGAAAAAGATATGTGAATGTTGATTTTGTTGAGCATGCTTTCAGCGTAGTATAAGGTGTACAATCTAGCAATGGGCATTTTTTAAAAGCATTTGAGTTTGATTCTGCTTTGGGGGTGTGTTATAGCCCAATTTGGTAAATTTTAAAATTATTGTGATTTTTTGAGAATCTGAGTTAATTCTGCAGAGTGGTGTTTGGATTCATTGGAAGATATGGAGTATTTTGTATTGGTTGGAGAAATCATTTTTGGTTATTGTTGAAAAATCGGTCATTCTTTGCAGATTGATTTTTTTCTCCAAGTGAAGAATATTTGAAGCTTTGTTTGTTGTAGTGCAATTCGTGTCATGATAGAGATTGTTAGAATTTGGGCGTGACCCGAATTCCTTGTTGAAATAATTAAAGAATTCTAATTGAAGTGCACGTTAAAAAGAATTTAGTTTGAAATGCTATTGGAATCATATATCAAGTTGAAATTCTATTTTGGAAGCTCATTAAGAGTTGGGATTTGTTTTGAACTCGATTTTTTGGTATCCTAATTCATCAACAACTTTACTATGAGGGTTTAGACCCCACCTACATGTTTTCTATTAATATTTGGCTCTTCTATACAATCCTATAATGTGAGAAAAGAGATTACTAGAACTTTAGGATCAATTATATATTTCTCCATTATTATTGGTGTAATAAAATCTCCTAATTCATCTGTCATATTTTATTATCTTGTTTTATTCTTTTGCTTGCAATCATATATTTCATTATTATGTCATATACTTTCAATATCTCAATACGGTGGTTGGTTTCATATCAAGTGATATCGAATGATACGTGATACTTGAATTCCCAACAATTTGTATAAGAAATTTTGGGTATAATTAACACAACATAAAGTTTAAAGCCTAATTGTAAATATTGAAAAAGAAATGTTCTCGACTATATATGATCAACAATTGAAAATTCAAGAACTCCTATTTTCTTAGTTTTTAATGGAAGGTTGGGGTTTGATTTGCACATTTGACAACGTTGGAGCCTCTATAATTTTCTGAATATGTGTTATTGGTGAAGATGAGATAGTTGTGTCGAAGATAAATTCTGGTTGACTTCATTTTTATTTTTATTTCTTTTAGTTTGACTTCATTTTTAGCGCCCGGTGAAGATTAAAATATATTTTTAACAAATTTTAATAAAAGTTGATGAAATATGTGGTTGAAGATTTGTGATCCCCAGAAACATATGATAAAAATCAGTTATTGGCTTTAATTTGATAAAAATCTAAATTTTAATTTCAATCAAACATGGTGTTCTTTTTTTTATTATTATTATTTATTATTTAATAGTGGAGATTTTAATATTTGGAAGAATTCTGCACCATTGATGCAATCTCAATTAACTTAGGCTGCGTTTGATAGGCAGCGTTTTTCATGTAAAATGGAAAATATTTTTCATTTTTCAACTTTTGTAGTGTTTGATTGGCAAAATTTTCCCGGGAAAATATTTTCCAACTTTTTAAATTTTCCACATTTTTGAGGAAAATAAATTTTTGATGTTTGTGTGAGAAAATATTTTCCAGGTTTTTTTTTTTTTTTTTTGGCAATTGGAAGAAATTCTAAATACAATGGTAAAAAAAAATTTCACTTTTATTGACAATTTTCATGCAAAATAAAGCCAAACGAATGGTATTCGATATGGTTAATTTTTTTTCAATTTTTTATTATTATTACTTTTTTTTTGGCAATTGGAACAAATTCTAGACATGAAGTAGAAAATATTATCACTTTAATGGACAATTTTCATAAAAAATAAAGTCAAACGGACTCCAAACTTTCAACATTTTCCATAGAAAATTATATCAATCAAACACAATTAATTACAATTCTCAGTAAAACAATTTCTAGAAAAATCTTTTCCCTATAAAACATTTTATTTCCACACATTTTCCACCTTACAATCAAACGAACCCTTAGTGAATTAGGTTTAATTTCTTTAAACCCGCAGCCACTGGCATTGTTTTTTTGGCTTTTGATTATATATTTTGAGTTTCGTCTCAATTTCTTCATCCAAATCAACGATTTTGTTGATAAAAATGAATTCTTGGTATTCGTTTAAGAGCTAAAGGATTTTGTTCGGGTTCTTTGATTGTCTTAATATCAACGAGTTTCAATTCTCTATTTTGAGACTTCCGCTGCTGTCACTTATCTACGCACCATATCAAACACACAGTGAAAAATTGCAGATGATAAAATACAAAGTGAAAATCTGGAAAAAGTAGATCCACCAATTTGTTCTACAAAGGCTGACGAGGAGATTCGGAAGCCTTTTACGTAACCCTACGATCTATGCTTTCCCTTTAAAAAAAAGGTCGATTATAATCTAAAGGATTGTAATTTTGCTTTATGTTTTGAAGTTTCTTTAAAAAAAAATAAGGGTAATTTAGTGCAGCGTTGCAATCTGATTTATGCAGTATTTTTGTAACATAAAACATTGAACACTATTATTGGAATTTTTTAAACCATGCAAAACATTAGCTATCTAAAAAAAAACACCGTCTTACTCGCGTAAAACGTTGATTTCTTAATATAAAAAAATATTTTTCTTTCAATTTTATTTATTTGAAAATTAAATGGTTACAAGAAAATGAGTTTATTACAGAAGCACTATTTTCCAAAAGACATATTCACTCAATGGAAAGATCAAAGAATCCTCTCTCAATCAATTGACAACTCTGCAGTTCAATCTGGCTTCTCCATTCTCAATCACTCCAACATTTCCAAGTTTCACCATAGAAGCTGCAAATTCACTAAACAACAAACTTTCATCTCTTGCAAACGATTCAACAATCCATCTAGTCCTGAAATCACCATATAGTGATTGATCTGATGCAAACACGCCTTTCCCTGCAAGAATTTGCTTGTAATAACCATTATCAAAAGTTGATGCAGATGAATCCAATAACTGTCCCGCGTTTTTATCACGGTTCGGTTTCGGGCATTTCCTCTTCAAGCTCTCTGCAAACTCGACGTTCAAGCTCGGATCAGTGTCGTGTACTGAACTGAAATTGTGAAGCCTAGCTTCGAAGGAAGAACAATGCGAAAAGCCTAGTGTGTGTCCACCAGAAAGTGCAACCAAATCTTTAATGGAAAGGCCTCTTTTGGAAAAACTTTGAATGAGTTGAGATGTGTTGAACGACGGGGCTGGTAAATTTATGGTTTCATTTGCTCTTGAGATTCTTCCATCTTTTCTTCCTTTGAGTACTTCCCAAGAGGGACCTCCAGACTGAGAAAGTGTAACAAAAAGATAGATAATAATAATAATAATTTGGTGGATAATTATGAAAATTATGGCCTTCTTTTTTTCATTTTAATCAACAAGAAAAAGTATTACCAGAGTGACAACGTCTCTTGCAGCAATGGCTAATATATCAGCACATGAAACTGTACGAGGACAAGCCTTTTCAAGCTTGGTTTTGACGTCATCGATCACATAAAATGCTCTGAGGGAGATATTTGGAGGCCCATCTTTTTCTGCTTTGTTTTCTGGGGTTGAATCCAGCAATACAGATGCATCACATCCCTATTACTCAACAAGAAATTGTAAATTTAGAGTGTGTTTAGCACGTCATATCAGAACATACAATACTCATATAGTGAACAAGATTTTCGAGTGTATTATGATGTGCATAAACGATATTGAACAAGGTATTAATTTCTTTCTCACATATTATTCTATTGAATGGTGTCACGTCCACATTTCAAACATGGCGTTAGTGTGTGTGCCTAAGTGTTGAAGACGAATAAGGTAGTCGCTAGCTATCAAGATACAATGGATAACATGGTACAGCAACCACACAATAGAATCAAATATGACTTTCTTCTGCGCACACATTTAGAGAGAGAGAGAGTACTCTAATGAAACAATCATGGAAGAACATCCTGAGAATTCTTGCTGGAACTTTAGGGTCAAAAGTTGAAGCATTTCGAACTGTTTGGGAGACAATATTTTCAGCTTGTGGGCATGTTTTATCGTAGTAATGGGGATCAAGAACTGCTTCTGTCAGTGGCGGAATTGTGACAAAAATAAGCAAAATTATTGAAGAACAAATCATTTGGAAAGCCATTTTATTTGAAAATTTAAAGAGACGATTAGATTAAACCAAGAATTCAGAAGTTGAAGCAGGTGATGATAAGATTGCTACAAAACCATATGCTAGCCTATATATAGTTTTGATGTGCTTGATAATTAAGTTGCGAGATTTCCAGTTTGATGCATGAAAAATCAATACTTTTAAGTTACTCAATCAAGATAAATTATGTGGAAAATAAAGGTCATTGTTGTGCTTTGAAAACAAGCATTTCCAACTATTGTCCTAATTGAGTTGTAAGATCAACAATATTACAATTAATAAACATTTTCTGAATTTATTTTATATTTTAATTAATATTTTTTTTGTATTTTAAATATTGATTATGCATTCGAGGCACGGTGGAGACATTGGAGAAGTCGGATAGAAATAAACTAATGAACTCATTCACCTTCTAATAGTTTTTAGTGAAATAATTTAAAGTTCGATGTTGCCTATCTATAAAAATATCAATATCTTAGGCTTTCTTTGAAAGTAAACACCACAAGAAATTTCACTTTTAATGACGAATCTATTTTGCCTTGAAATCTTTACCTATGATCCTTTTTTTAACGAAACAACCCAAGAATGACTTTTTACGATAAAAATATTCGTTGTTTAAAGTGAAATTTCTTGTAGTGAAATATGATATTCACGCGAGAGATATTCTATATTATTATTCAGTACAATCCAATAATATGATCCAATCAACCAGACGTTCGTTTCAAATATTAATTTTTTTCCTTCTTTTTTGGAAATAATGAATATTATATTGTGAGCAGTACTTTAAGGAGGAAAATGCCATGTTTAAGGTTTTTGGAGACGTAAGAGCTCCAAAGTTTGTTCATTGCTGATGGTTAGTATGTATCAATCAGGTTGGTTTTCGAAAGCCAACAGTAGGTGAAAGATGGAGTACATCAATATATAGTACCGTACTGTAAGTATTCATCCAAGCCATTTAGACGCCATTTGACCTCCGTTAAATTTATAATACATTTTTGTCTCTCTTCTTTTTAACTACACATTCTTTAATAAAATAATATTAAACATAAAAATGTTAGCGATCTTGCTGACAAAAAGCAAAGTATCAAATATTAGTGTTGTCAAAATTGAATTAACCAACCAATTCAGAAAAAATAAATAAAAATCGATCCGAAAAAATAACTTCAAATAACGTTTCAATCAAGTCACTCAATTATTACCACGACAAAAAATACACACTAAAAATGTTTACATATAATTATTACCATAAAAAAAAAAACTGATGAGAATCGGAAATTAAAAAAATGGTAATCATTATAAAAACTTTTAAAAAATTATAGAAAGCATAAACAATTTTTTTTTTTTTTTTGGTTTCTATTAACACAAAATATACAATTAATCAAACACACACACTTTCAGATACACAAAATAAAAAATGAAAAATCCACTAACCCAAATCAGGAAATATTATATAATATAAATCAAACCAAATCAAGAAAAAATTTAGAAAAATTTGTTTCTACGTTCATATAAGTTTTTTTTTTTTTGTTTCTGATTTCTGATTTTCCTTTTTTTTTTTTTTTTTTTGTCTTGATAATAATTATGTGTTAATATTTTTAGTGTGTGTATTTTTTTGTTGGGATAATAATCGAGTAGCTTAACTGAAACATTACATGAAGTTGAATAATCATTGTGAATCAAAATTAATTTTGATGACAAATAAAGTACAGGGACACGTGTGGATTTAATAGAGACCCCCACGAAATCCTATATATATATATATATATATATATATATAGCGGGGAAGCATTTCAACGGTGGAGAAATGCCAAGATATTTATGTGGCCTTAGGATGGTGACACGTGCTGGGCTAACAAATTAGGGCTGGAATGTAATTAATTTGGTCAAACCGTGGGGGGATAACACTGGCTCGCTTTTCCTCACTACAACTTGGGGCAGGAATGTGTTGAATATTTTGTATTCAAGACGGTACAAACAATGTGGTGTGGGGTGGGAAGGGTATTTTTGACATTCCAAAAATATATCTTAAATTGAAGGTAATTATATTTTGGGGAATTTTCAAAAATGTCACTAAATTTGAAAATCCAAAAAAAATTGTCATTTTCACTTTTTGTGAGCAAAAATGTCACTTTTTTGGTGCAAATTGTCCAAAATATCCTTAGTACCACCTTTTTAGGAGCATTTAATGTTTGATTTGAATGTCATTAATATTGTGATGTGATAATTTACTTTAAATATTATAAAAATTGTTTATATGTATATTATATTGAGTAATAATATTTTTCCTTAGACAAAAAAAAGATAAAAGAATTTGAAATATTAATATAACCACACATTCTTCTTCACATTAACAAAACCTAACATTTTCTCCATCTTCTTCTTCTATTGATCAAGAACACATCACAATTGAATTCATCATCCATTTTGATAGGTTAGTCATTACAAGTAGTTTATAATTTTATCTTATAGATTACTATTTCTTAGATGTTTAAATGCAATATGATCAAATGCAATGTGAGAAATTTTTGAAACTATTATTCATTGATTTGTTTGATTTTTGAAATATTTGTGAAAGATAAAAACTACTTATATCCTTTACATAAATGAAGGATTCCATATTTAATGAAGCATTGTATTGTTCATTAATGAGAAGATGTTTTTATGTGGTAGTTGAAGAATGATTTATCACCATTAATGTTAATTTCTTCAAAGGTACCAAATACATGTTTTTCAATTTCCCGACTGTTTATGTTGAAACTGTCGAACCCGACGTTTATGAACTATCGGACCCGACATTTATGAACTGTCGGGGATAGACAATTTAACTGTCGAATTCGATAGTTGAAAACTGTTAACACATCGTTCATTTCACCGTTTGCTACGCCATGGATTTCAATATTCGAAAGTTCCACATTCATATTATTAGATGTAGACATATGTATTATGCTGAATTCTTACTATTGCAATCTCAACGTTTCAGGTATGAGTAATCATTTGAGATTCATCGTATCGTATGGAGGACAGTTTGTTCATGTGGATGACGAATGGAAGTGGACAGGGGACAAAACAACTTCAATTTTAGTGCCGACAAGTATTACCCTAACTGGACTCGTGCAACAATTGAAGGACAAACTTCGTATTCTTGATCCCCGGACAGAAATTGAATTAAAGTTCAAAGTCCCGAACTTCAATATACCTCCGGCCGAAATACGCGAAGATGAAGACTTAAAATGGTACATATCGATTCATAATGAAACTGCCATATGCATTACTGTTTTGGAAGCCGAGCTCCCAAGTGTTGGCATGGGGAGGAATACAAATTGTCCAGATCGTTCGTTGGCCCTAGCGGATGTCGAACAAAATGTACAACATGAGGAGATCAATCATCATGATAGGGTATCAAACAATAATGCACCCGAAACTCCGTTTTGTGATATTGAAACTGCACCTTCAGCTGAGATGTTGGACATCCCATCACATGGTACAGAGGCTGCTAATACTGATGACGTTGATGAGCAAATGTCTTCACATTCCAGGAGTTCGGATAGAAACGAATGGATTACAAGAGTGAATACATCCGATATTGCCGAAAGGAAAATATTCTTTAGCAAGAAAGAGTTGTACTCGAGAATTCGTGTCCTTGCTTTGCAAGACAAGTTCCAATTTAAGGTCAGCAGGTCAAGCATGAAAATGTTAACTGTTGTATGTGCTGACGATAATTGCATGTGGATGTTACGTGCTTCGTCTGTGAAAAAGTCTGCAGTCTTCATGATCCGTAAATTCATCAATGTGCACACATGTACCGTAGATTTCCGTCGCAATGCACATCTACATGCCACTAGTTCAATAATTGCTGAGCATGTTTTGAGAAAATTGGACAATCCCTACCGAAAGTATGACCCTATTGATATTGCACGTGACATGGAACGTGAGTTTGGTGTCGAAATCAGTTATAGCAAAGCACGTAGGGGGAAGTTGGCTGCTTTACATTTGCTTCATGGTACACCAGAGGATAGTTTTCAAAAACTATCTTCATACTGTCACGTTTTGGGAGAGTGCAACCCAGGGACGGTGACACACATTGAAGTTGACTCTCATAATAGGTTCCATTACTTCTTCTTTGCTTTCGGTGCAAGCATTCGTGGTTACATACAGTACTTGAGGCCCGTTATTTGTGTTGACGGTAGTCACTTGAAAGGTCCATACAAAGGTACTCTTCTACTAGCAACTGCCCAAGATGCAAACAAACAGATTTATCCATTAGCACGGGGGATCGTGGATGCAGAAACAAATAAATCCTGGATGTGGTTTCTGTCTAACTTGAAAGATCTTATTGGCGATTCAGAAGAACTAGTATTCGTTTCAGACAGGAAAACCAGCATTGAAAAAGCCATTTCTCACTTATTTCCATTGTCTCACCATGGTTGTTGTATGTGGCATATGGAAAAGAACTTAATACAGCGGTACAGCAACGCGAGTTCAATATTCCTATTCAAATGAGCGGCGACAACGTATCGGATCGAAGAGTTTGAAAGACTAATGGGTCAGATTCGTCGGGTAAGTGCAAGATCGTACGTGTACTTGGAGCGAGCAGGTTTTTCATTTTGGTCACGAGCATTATTCGTTGGCCAACGGTACAACATTATGACAAACAATAACGCAGAATCTTTGAATTCATTGTTAAGACATGCCCGTTCGTTACCGATCACGTGCTTGGTCGAACACATTCGGAGTACTATGCAGAGGTGGTTTTATGAACGTCGAACCCACGCACCCGCATGTCGTACTGTACTGTCGTCGAGGATGGAGAGTGAGTTACGGACAACATTCGAAGTCGGTACTAAGCTTCGAGCTCATGCATTGACAGACAGTTTAACACAGGTCGGAATATCCAATGACACGGACATGGTGGACTTTTCCG